>JANJGN010000033.1:12789242-12886742 GCA_026770705.1 Isurus oxyrinchus | reverse complement strand
TGAGTGAGGTAACGGAGTGAATGAGGTATCAGAGGGTGGTTGAGGTAGTGGAGGGTGAGTGAAGAATTGGTGGGTGAGTGAGGTATCAGAGGGTGAACGAGGTATCGGAGGGTGATTGAGGTATCGAAGGGTTGTGAGGTATTGGATGGTGGGCTAAATATCGGAGGGTGAGTGAGCTATTGGAGGGTGAGTGAGGAATTGGTGGGTGGGTGAGGTATCAGAGGGTGAGTGAGGTATCGGTGGGTGAGTGAGGTTTTGGAGGTGGATGAGCTATTGGAGAGTGAGTGAGGTAAATTGGAGGATGGGTGAGGCATATCAGAGGGTGGGTGTGGTATCGGGGGGGGTGAGGTATCGTACGGCGAGTGAGGTATTGGAGGGTGAGTGAGGTATAAGAGGGCGAGTGGGGTATTGGAGGACGAGTGAGGTATCGTACGGCGAGTGAAGTATTGGAAGGTGGGTGAGGTATTGGAGGATGAGTGTAGTATCAGAGGATGAATGAGGTATCAGGGATGAGTGAGGTATCGGAGGCTGAGTGAGGTATCGGTGGGTGGGTGAGGTATCGGAGGGTGAGTGAGGTATTGGAAGGTCAGTGAGGTATCGGAGGGTGAGTGAGGTATTGGAGGGGGCATGAGGTATATTGGAGGGTGAGTAAGGTATATTGGAGGGTGAGTGAAGTATCAGAGGGTGAATGAGGTATCTGGGTGAGTGAGATATCGGTGGGTGAGTGAGGTATTGGAGGTGGATGGGGTATTGGAGAGTGATTGAGGTAAATTGGAGGATGCGTGAGGTATATCAGAGGGTGGGTGTGGTCTCGGGGGGCGAGGTATCATACGGCGAGTGAGGTATTGGAGGGTGAGTGTAGTATCAGAAGGTGAGTGAGGTATCGGGGGTGAGTGAGGTATTGGAAGTGGATGAGGTATTGGAGAGTGGGTGAGGTAAATTGGAGGATGGGTGAGGTATATCAGATGGTGTGTGTGGTATCGGGGGGTTGAGGTATTGTACGGCGAGTGAGGTATTGGAGGGCGAGTGAGGTATCGTATGGCGAGTGAAGTATTGGAAGGTGGGTGAGGTTTTGGAGGGTGAGTGTAGTATCAGAGGATGAACGAGGTTTCAGGGGTGAGTGAGGTATCGGAGGCTGAGTGAGGTATCTGTGGGTGAGTGAGGTATTGCGGGGTCAGTGAGGTATCGGAGGATGCGTGGGGTATTGGAGGGTCAGTGAGGTATCAGAGGGTGAGTGGGGTATTGGAAGGTCAGTGAGGTATCAGAGGGTGAGTAGGGTATTGGAGTGTCAGTGAGCTATCGGAGTGTGAGTGGGGTATTGGAGGGTCAGTGAGGTATCGGAGGTGAGTGGGGTATTGCATGGTCAGTGAGGTATCGGAGGTGAGTGGGGTATTGGAGGTTCAGTGAGGTATCGGAGGGTCGTCAGGTCTCAGAAGGCAGGTGAGGTATTGGAGGGTGAGTGAGGTATCGGAGGGTGGTTGAGGTATTGGAGGGAAGTGAGGTATAGGGGTGGGTGAGGTTTTAGTGCGTGAGTGAGGCATTGGGGGGCGTGAGGTATATTGGAGGGTGAGTAAGGTATATTGGAGGGTGAGTGAGGTATCGGAGGGTGAATGAGGTATCAGAGGGTGAGTGAGGTATTGGTGGGTGAGTGAGGTATTGGAGAGTGAGTGAGATAAATTGGAAGATGGGTGAGGTATATCAGAGGGTGGGTGTGGTATCGGGGGGGTGAGGTATCATACGGCGAGTGAGGTATTGGAGGGTGTGTATTATCAGAGGATGAATGAGGTATCGGGGTGAGTGAGGTATTGCAGGTGGATGGGGTATTGGAGAGTGAGTGAGGTAAATTGGAGGATGGGTGAGGCATATCAGAGGGTGTGTGTGGTATCGGGGTGTTGAAGTATTGTACGGCGAGTGAAATATTGGAAGGTGGGTGAGGTATTGGAGGTTGAGTGTAGTATCAGAGGATGAATGAGGTATCAGGGGTGAGTGAGGTATCGGAGGCTGAGTGAGGTATCGGTGGGTGAGTGAGGTATTGGGGGGTCAGTGAGGTATCGGAGGGTGTGTGACTATCGGAGGCCGAGTGAGGTATCGGAGGGTGAGTGAGGTATCGGTGGGTGTGTGACTATTGGAGGCCGGGTGAGGTATCGGAGGGTGGGTGAGGTATCGGAGGCCAGGTGAGGTATCGGAGGATGGGTGAGGTATCGGAGGGTGTGTGACTATCGGAGGGTGAGTGAGGTATTGGAGGGTGTGTGACTATCAGACGCAGGGTGAGGTATCGGAGGGTGGGTGAGGTATCGGAGGCCAGGTGAGGTATCGGAGGACGGGTGAGGTATCGGAGGGTGAGTGAGGTATCGGAGAGTGGGTGAGGTATCGGAGGGTGTGTGACTATCGGAGGATGGGTGAGGTATCGGAGGGTGTGTGACTATCGGAAGGTGAGTGAGGTATCGGAGGGTGTGTGACTATCGGAGGGTGAGTGAGGTATCGGAGGGCGGGTGAGGTATCGGAGGGTGAGTGAGGTATCGGAGGATGTGTGACTATTGGAGGGCGGGTGAGGTACCGGAGGGCGGGTGAGGTATCGGAGGGTGAGTGAGGTATCGGAGGGTGAGTGAGGTATCGGAGGGCGGGTGAGGTATCGGAGGGTGAGTGAGGTATCGGAGGATGTGTGACTATCGGAGGATGGGTGAGATATCGGAGGGCGGGTGAGGTATCGGAGGGTGAGTGAGGTATCAGAGGGTGGATGACTATCGGAGGGTGAGTGAGGTATTGGAGGGTGAGTGAGGTATCGGAGGGCGGGTGAGGTATCGGAGGGTGAGTGAGGTATCGGAGGGCGGGTGAGGTATCGGAGGGTGTGTGACTATCGGAGGGTGAGTGAGGTATCGGAGGGTGAGTGAGGTATCGGAGGGTGAGTGAGGTATCGGAGGGCGGGTGAGGTATCGGAGGGTGAGTGAGGTATCGGAGGATGTGTGACTATTGGAGGGCGGGTGAGGTATCGGAGGGCGGGTGAGGTATCGGAGGGTGAGTGAGGTATTGGTGAGTGGGTGAGGTATTGGAGGGTGAGTGAGGTATCGGAGGGCGGGTGAGGTATCGGAGGGTGAGTGAGGTATCAGAGGGTGGGTGACTATCGGAGGGTGAGTGAGGTATTGGAGGGTGAGTGAGGTATCGGAGGGCGGGTGAGGTATCGGAGGGTGAGTGAGGTATCGGAGGGCGGGTGAGGTATCGGAGGGTGTGTGACTATCGGAGGGTGAGTGAGGTATCGGAGGGTGAGTGAGGTATCGGAGGGTGAGTGAGGTATCGGAGGGTGAGTGAGGTATCGGAGGGCGGGTGAGGTATCGGAGGGTGAGTGAGGTATCGGAGGATGTGTGACTATCGGAGGGCGGGTGAGGTATCGGAGGGCGGGTGAGGTATCGGAGGGTGAGTGAGGTATTGGTGAGTGGGTGAGGTATTGGAGGGTGAGTGAGGTATCGGAGGGCGGGTGAGGTATCGGAGGGTGAGTGAGGTATTGGAGGATGTGTGACTATCGGAGGGTGGGTGAGGTATCGGAGGGCGGGTGAGGTATCGGAGGGTATCGGAGGGTGGGTGACTATCAGAGGGTGAGTGAGGTATCGGAGGGTGGGTGAGGTATCGGAGGGTGAGTGAGGTATCGGAGGGTGGGTGACTATCGGAGGGTGAGTGAGCTATCGGAGGGTGGGTGACTATCAGAGGGTGAGTGAGGTATTGGAGGGTGGGTGAGGTATCGGAGGGTGAGTGATGTATCGGAGGGTGAGTGAGGTATCGGAGGGTGAGTGACTATCGGAGGGGGTGATGAGGGTGAGTGTGTGTGTGTGACTCGGGCCTGGGGACTGGCTGAGTTAGCAGACTGACATGGTTCAGAGTCAGCTCCTGCCCGCTGGTTTACTGATTGAAGGAATAGCTGCACCTTGCCCAGGGTACAAAGGGCAAAGCTGGTGATACATGTTGGTGTTGTTAATGCTGTGGGACACGGGAGATAAACGTGGCCGTAACAGCACCCCACCCCCGTCTCCGGGCCGGAATAACCAGCGGGAAACCCTGGCAGCCGAGTCCGGAGCGCTGAAGCCGGTCTTTCCCCACACCCGCTTCCCGGCTGCTCCATTCACCACCCTCGGCAGCTCCGCTCTCTGATCCACCAATCGAAGGGCCTCTTACTTCCCGCTCACTCCGGCCTGATATGAATCCTTGTTGTCTTTTCGTTCCCAGATGTCGTTGATAATCACACTTCAAGTTTGTGAAGATCAGAGACTCTTGGGCCTGAATTTTCAGCCGGGCTGGACAATGAACAGTCGGCCGGCGTGAGGTGCGTGTGAGAAGCTCAGCGTTACCGGGGTGGGGGTGGGGGTGGGGGTGGGGGTGGGAGGAGAGCCACGATGAGGCACTGACAGAAAGAAAGTTTTAAAATCAGGAAAGAAATGCCCAAGCATCTCTATCGAGCACCTCGACATATAGAGTCCCCAGATTTCTACTTTTATTTTATTTAACAATGGAGACCTCAGCCTGCCCTTCCGACTCATGTGCGCCCACTGACCGAAATATCGCCCGAGCGCGGGATGTCATCGGGACACTTGCCCCACGTCATCTCGCGCGATTTCACTCCCGATCGGGTCGGGCACGCGCCCACCCGATCAGCGTAAAATTCAACCCTTGATGTTTAATTTTGCCGTGGGGTCCAGTGCAGGCTCCAGTGCAGCTTGGAAATGTGGCCCCCCGGAACACTTACACATACCACATCAGTTCCCAGCTCGGTAGTTCCGAGCTACTTGCCGATATTCACAGATTAGACAACAGTATGTAACATCCCTCTTTTAAAACATAATGTCCTAATTGTTAATTTTTTAGAAACTAAAGGTTATCAAACAACTTCTGGAAATAAACTGACCCCCTCCTTGGAGTCTCTTATAAAATATTAATCGCGGTATTGCTCAGGTGGTAAGGTGTGGTGCCTCCAGCTTGTAGATTTGGCATTTGTCGATCTTAGTGGGGAATTGGCACTCGGTACAGACTAATGTTGTCCCTGGCGTTGCAAGAGTTGTGCTTGCTGTAGCTAATGCCTCATTTTCTGGTGATGTTGTGTATGTAGCCTTTCCTGGATATCGATGTTCCCAGTGTTGAAGCAGGTCTTTTCTGTCTTTCCGTCTCTGGTGTAAGTCGAACATGGACTCTGTTGCACCTGATTTTCTTACCGGTTTGCTTCTCGGTTATGCCCGACAGTGGTGTCTTGGCTTCAGCAACGACTTTTGCTGGGCCCCAGGTTCTTGTGACCGGGACCAGTGTGCGTACACTTTGTTCCTCCAGCAGCTCAGCTCAGGATTGAGCATGTTTGTTGAAGTGCTGACCTCCCTTTTCCCGTGCTTCAGTGAGTTGTCGGCTCACTCCCTCCTGTCACTCGGAGGATGTATTTTGCCTGGCAGAGTAGTCTTAACGTTTCCTTTCATTCATCAACTCTGCAGGCGATTTCATGTCAGCCCCGAGAGGTGTGGATTGGGCTAAAAATCAGGCAAGGTCTGAGTCTTCCCTTGTCTCTTGGCATTTCGCAAGGGGTCTTTTGACTGTCTGGGTGTGTCTTTCGGTAAACCCCATGTCCTTGAGAGTAATGGGGTGATGATGTTGAACCTCAACTATTCAGTGAATTCCTGCACTTCCCTGGATGTGAACCGGCTGCCAGTCACTTATTAATCTTTCAGGAATCCGTTACTCAGCACACAGAACTCAGACGGCTGAGATATTGCTTGTGGCTCTCAAGCCTTTGATTTTCCAGATAAAGGAAACCTTGAGTGTAGCCTGCAGCTATGACACACCATTCTGGACTGTGTGGGAACAAACCAGCTCCCACAGAATGCCATGGTCTGGATGGTACTTTTTCCCCTCTTTCTGCTGTGTGTTTCTGTACTCCTGTCATACATTGCATGTAGACACCATATTTTCAGTGTCTTTGTTTGTGCCTATCTAGTATGCAGCTGATCTGGCTCTGAACTTACAACCTCTCCATAGCCCCACCACTGAGGATGGGGATATTTGTGGAGCCTCCTCCTCCAGTGAGTTGTTTGATTGTCCATCACCATTCACAACTGGATGTGGCAGGACTGCAGGGCTTGGACCTGATCCTTTGGTTGTGGGATCACTTAACTCTGTCTAACACTTGCTGCTTATGTTGTTTGATACGCAAGTAGTCCTGTGTTATAGCTTCACCAGGTTGACACCTCATTTTTAGGTATGCCTGATGCTGCTCCTGGCATGTCCTCCTGCACTCTTCATTGAACCAGGGTTGATCCCCTGGCTTGATGGTAATGATAGAGTGGGGGATATGCCAGGCCATGAGGTTACAGATTGTGTTCGAGTACAGTTCTGCTGCTGCTGATGTCCCACAGCACCTCATGGATGCCCAGTCTTGAGTCTAGATCTGTTTGAAATCTCTCCCATTTAGCAGGGTGGTAGTGCTACACAACACGATGGAGGGTAGCCTCAATGTGAAGACAGGACTTCATCTCCACAATGACTGTGCGGTGGTCACTCCTACCGATACTGTCATGGACAGATGCATCTGCAGCAGGCAGGTTGGTGAGGATGAGGTCAAGTATGTTTCTCCCTCTTGTTGGTTCCCTCACCACCTGCTGCAGACCCAGTCTAGCTGCTATGTCATTTAGGACTCGGACAGCTCGGTCAGTAGTGGTGCTACCGAGACACTCTTGGTGATGGACATTGAAGACCCCCACCCAGAGTACATTCTGCACCCTTGCCACCCTCAGTGCTTCAACATGAAGGAGCACGGATTCATCAGCTGAGGGAGGGTGGTACGTGGTAATCAGCAGGAGGTTTCCTTGCCCATGTTTAACCTGATGCCATCAGACTTCATGGGGTCTGGAGTCGATGTTGAGGACTCCCAGGGCCACTCCCTCCCGACTGTATACCATTGTGTCCCCACCTCTGCTGGGTCTGTCCTGCCGGTGGGACAGGACATATGCTGGAACGTCTCAGCTGCGGTTAGAGCTTTGCTTGAGAATGTTGTCAGTCTTCCCTCTTGTTCCAGGGTTACTCCCAGTCCTTCTGTAGAAGCATCGACTTGCAGAGTGACAGGTTCCTTTCTGTTGTAATGTCTCCTGACATATCGCCTTCTTAAGTTTGTTGAAACTCCTGGTGTGTGACTTTTGACCAATGCTACTCTACATCTTCTCCTGTCAGCTCCTGCAGGTTTGCTATGTGCTCTGACGTATGTGGTTTGGAGGAGCTCTGCAATAGGGTTGGATCAAGCCAAGGAAACTTCCCAACTCTCTCTTATCTCTTGGGGCTCCCATCCCAGAGATCACCAGGATTCCTTCAGGTCTCGGGTTCATTCCGTCAGGTGTGTACACCATTCCCAAAAACTGGCATTCTATCCCCCTCCCAAAGCGTTTATCTGCACTTGTCTTGGTCCCAGCTTTCCTGGTTCTCTCCATGGCTTCATCTAGATGGAGCTCATGGTCCATCTTGTCTACACCATACATCTGGAAATCATCTGCTATGCCGACTGCTCCTTTGCATCCTCTGCACGTCTCGTCTACTTTCTGCTGGAACACATTTAATTTAATTTAATTTAAATTCAATTTAAGGCCAAAAGGTCAATGCAGGAATTTGTATTGTCCAAAGGATGTGTTGGATGTTGTCAACAGTGAAGACTCCATCTCTGGTTTCACGCTCCAGTTGCCATCTCTGGCATCGAGCTGGCTGGAAGGTTTTGCCAGTGCTGATTTGGTCTCTTCCAGTGTTGGGATGGGGCAGTGATCCCTGTTTATGGATTGATTAAGATCTTTGGGATCCAGGCGAATTCTTAGCTCTCCGCTTGTTTTCACTCTCACCACGATGGAATTTACCCAATTTGTAGGCTCTGTGACTCTAGCGATCACCTTCTTTTCTTCCATCGCTTGGTGCTCTCTCTCTCTCTCTTTCTCTTTCCTTTTAGTTCTACTGGTATGAATTGCTAGTTTCATCGTTGGGGGGTTGATAGTGATGTGATGCCCAAAATCTACAAAACACGAGCCATCTCATCGAAACCCTCTGTGTACATTTGCACCAGATCATCTTTGCATCTGATCAGGGGATGTTTTTCAATGGACGTACTCTCTCCAACCCTCGTTGTCGCCTCCTTTAACTCACAGTTTACTGAGATAATTTGCAGCTCTTCGCAACTACTCAACCCCAGGATAGCAGGACCATTTGTTTCAGTGACGTAGGAACATAGGAACAGGAGAAGGCCATTCAGCCTATCAAGCTTGCCCCGCCATTCAATACCATCGTGGCTGATTGAACACTTCAATGTCTTTTACCCACATTATCCCCAGGACCCTTTATATTATTGTTAATCAGAAATCTATCAAACTCTACCTTAAACAAACTCAAGGACTGAGCTTCCATGGCCCTCTGGGGTAGAGAATTCCAAAGATTCACAACCCTCTGACTGAAGAAATTTCTCCTCATCTCGGTCCCAAGTGGCTTCCCCGTTATTTTGAAATTGTGTCCCCTGGTTCTAGACTCCCCAGCCAGTGAAAACATCTTACCTGCATCTACCCTGTCCATTCCTTCAAATATTTTGTAGGTTTCAATAAGATCACCTCTCATTCTTCAAAACTCCAGAGAGCACAGGCCCAGTCTGCCCAAGATAAAAGCAAAATACTGCGCTTGCTGGAAATCTGAAACAAAACCAGAAAATGCTGGAAAAACTGAGCAGACCTAACAGCATCTGTGGAGAGAAAGACAGAGAAGGCCGATCGCTGGTCTTCTATCCAGCTTCAACTGCTCCACCCCGCCTTAAACAGTATAAATTCCATCACATTTTTAATTCTCTTTAGTTCTGAAGAAGAGTCATATGGACTCGAAACGTTAACTCTGTCTTTCTCTCCGCAGATGCTGTTAGACCTGCTGAGATTTTCTAGCATTTTCTGTTTTTGTCCCAGTTTCCCCAATCTCTCTTCAAAAGTCAGTCCCACCATCTCAGGAACAAGTCTGGAGAACCTTCGTTGCTCTCCCTCTGTAGCAATAATATCTTTCCTGAGGTAAGGGGAGCAAAACTGCACAGAGTACTCCAGGTGTGGTCTAACCAAACTTCTACACAATTGGAGCAAGACTTCACTACTCTTGTGCTCAAATCATATTAGGTTAAAGGCTAACATTCCATTAGCTTCCCAACTGCCTGCTGCACCTGTATGTTAGCTTTCAGTGACTTATGGACAAGGACACCCAGGTCCCTTTGAACATCTGCACTTTCTAATCTCTTATCGTTTAGGAAATATTCTGCATATCCAAAGTCGATAACCTCACATTTTTCTACATTATATTCCATCTGCCACGTTCTTGCCCACTCAGTAAGTCTGTCCAAATCCTCCTGTAGCCACTTTACATCTTCCTCACAACACACATTCCTGCCCAGCTTTGTATCATCCGTGAACTTAAAAGTATTACATTTGGTCCCCACATTCAAATCATTGATATAGAACATACAGTTCACATCATTGCCTTTGTGCATCCCTCTGATTTGGTTTACTCCTAGCTGTTGAATACCACTTCCCCCAATTCCATTAGCACGATGTTGCTCACTTTCAGAACACCTTTCTTTGGCTAACTAATTTCCTCCAGATTTTCAGGAAAGATCCTCTGGTATAATCTGAGAGGGACGATGTTAGACTGCGCTTGGTATCAATCTTCACCTTCAGATTCATCATTCTGGGCTTATTCCTCACCCTCTTCCTGATCTGAATGGTGATGTGAATTACTTTTCTCTGGGAACTGTCGCTTCTAGACATTTCATGCAGTTGTGTGGTTCCAGTGTCGCAGACTCACAGTCATCTTCCAGGGTATGAATGTTCCCTGTTCATTCACCCTGTTGCTCTGGCTCCGGTGCCTGGTCTACCACCTTCTCCCTTTGTCCTGCACACCTTTCCCAAATGATTGGCCTTTCCACAAGCTCTGCAGATGGATTCATATGTGGGATGTTCCCATCCGTCTCTGAATTCATGTGGCTGCCCACAGCCCCTGCACGTCCTTTCCTCTGTTTGCTCTATGTTTTTCTTTCTGCTTGCACTGCATCAACACTGCTGACTTTCACTTGGTTTAGCTGAAGGCTAGCCATTTGGGTAGTCAGTGTCTTCAACTGTCTACTTGTGGCTACGTGTGCTCTGGCAATGTCTGCAGATATTGTGAGCTCATCTTTCCTAATTAGTGCTTTCTGTACTTCAGGGTGTGCAGAACCCCTGGTTAGTAGATCTATCAGCCTTTTGTCTGTGTCCTTAACCTTACATTTTCTATCTGCATTTTTAAATCTTATTACAAAGTTATCAGCTGGCTCACCTAATTCCTGTCTGAGGCTTCGAAATTCATACCAGTAGATCTGATGAATCAATCTTGGCTGGAGATGGGTGCTGAGTTTTTCAAGCGTTTTGTCTGAGTTTTTGCTGTCCTCATCAGAATGCTCCCAGTTGCTAAATAAATTTAATCCTAATCCCCTGCCCACAGAAGGATATAGCGGATCCTCTCTTCATTGCTAGTGCCTTTTACGAAACAACTGAACATTAATCTGCACTTTTGTTTAAACTTTCACATGCCTCTTATGACATCATTGGCTTCCTGGTTCATTGTGGACTGTAGCTGTGCAATCACTGCTGTGCCAGTCGATGTTTCACTTGTCATCTCTGCATGATGATACTCTGCACTCCGACACCAGAAGTGTTGAATGGATGATCCATCTCAGCCTCCTCTGGAAATCCCCAGCATCACAGATGCCAGTCTTCCGCCAATTCAATTCACTCCATGTGGTATCAAGAAACGGCTGAAGGCACTGGATACTGCAAAGGTTATGGGTCCTGACAACCTTCCCTCCATCATAAGGTCAGAAGTGGGGATGTTCGCTGATATGTGCACAATGTTAAGCACCATTCACAGCTCCTCAGACACTGAAGCAGTCCATGTCCAAATGCAGAACACCCGGACTATACCCAGACTTGGGCTGACAAATGACAAGTGACATTTGTGCCACACAAGTGCCAGGCAATGACCATCTCCAACAAGAGAGAATCTAACCATCACCTCTTGACATGGAATGGCATTACCATCACTGAATCCCCCACTATCAACATCCTGGGGGTTGCCATTGACCAGAAACTGACCTGGACCAGCCATATAAATACTGTGGCTACAAGAGCAGGTCAGAGGCTAGGAATTGTGTGATGAGTAACTCTCCTCCTGACTTCCCAAAGCCTGTCCACCATCAACAAGGCACAAGTCAGGTATGTGATAGAAACTCTCCACTTGCCTAGTTGAGTGCAGCTTCAACAATACTCAAGAAGCTTGACACCATCCAGAACAAAGCAGCCCACTGGATTGGGACCTTTTCCACAAACATTTACTCCCTCTGTCACTGATGCACAGTAGCAGGAGTGTGCACCATCTCCAAGATGCACTGCAGGAACTCACCAAGCTTCCATAGATAGCACCTTCCAAACCCACACCCACTACCATCTAGAAGGACAAGGGCAGCAGATACATGGGAACACCACCACCTGGAAGTTCCCCCCAAGCCACACACCATCCTGACTTAGAAATATATCTCTGTTTCTTCATCATTGCTGGGTCAAAATCCTGGAACTCCCTCCTCAACAGCACTGGGTGTACTTCACCACAGTGACTGCAGTGGTTCAAGATGGCAGCTCATCACCACCTTCTCAAGGGCAATTGAGATGGGCAATTCATGCTGGCCAAGCATCCCTTGAATAAATGAAAAACAGTCTTAGGATAAGGAGTTCAGCCATTTAGGACTGAACTGAAGAGAAATTTCCTCGCTCAAAGTGTGGTGAATCATTGAAATTCCCTGCTATGGATTGTCAGAACATATGAAGACCAAATATAAAAACAAAAAACTGCGGATGCTGGAAATCCAAAACAAAAACAGAATTACCTGGAAAAACTCAGCAGGTCTGGCAGCATCGGCGGAGAAGAAAAGAGTTGATGTTTCGAGTCCTCATGACCCTTCAACAGACCAAGATCCATTGAAGTTCAGGGAATCAGGGATTATGGGGACAGCGCAGGAAAATAGAGTTAAGGTATAAGATCAGCCATGATCAGGTCAGGAGGGCCGAATGGAGTACTCATGCTCCCATTTATGTCATTCATTCCCCTTTGCCGAATCAGTTGACCACAGAGTAATGGCTACGGTGTTTCCCACAATTCCAAGGGGCTGGGAAAGGCCTCTATCAGTGACACGGACCGCGCTGCACTCTGGGAGGGAGAACACGCCACACATGTGCAGTTCCACCACCCGCATTATCCGAGCTACTTTTTAATTTTTTTTATTATTATTAACTTCCTGTCCGGTCATACTTACAGTTCGCGCTCGATTCTGAAGAGTCGCTTCGTCCTTTCGCCATTCGATTTAAAATAAACGGGAGCAGGATGAGGAGGCGGTGACGTCACGCCAACATGGCGGCCGCCGGTGTCCAGAATTCGACAAGGAGCAGCGGCAGGTCTGGGCGTGGGCAAGAGATGACTATGGGAGGTCCAGTGGGCGAGGAGGGCCTGAGGAAAGCTAGAGCGGCTCGTAGCGGCCAGGAGGGGAAACAGCAGCAGGAACTCTTCCCAAAGGCCTGTTCAGTTGTTGGGATCTTGGGAACCTCTTCAAATATAAACTTCAGCTTCTAAATTCACCAACAACAACAACCATTCAGTCTGCAGAGCAGTTTCACTCTCATTCCCAGTCCCTATCCCACCTTTTTCACATCAACTGTGGTATGAGATACTTAATATCTTTATATGTTAAAATAAAACCTAATAACATGTTAAATTTAATTTGCTTTGCGGTCAGACAGCAGTCAGACCATCAATTGCACTTTGACTCTGTGCTATGGTGATACATTTGCATTATCTAATTTCAGTGTAAAACCCCCAAAGACATTCAACTTTGCCTGTGTTCTTCTAATGTACTCCCTGTTTGGCTAGAGTGACTGGCATTATAAAGCAGCAACACATTTCACCTTTGGAATAGAATCACTTTAACCAAAACTGATGTTTACCATTCCAAAAATAATTGAGGTGTAATTTAGATTCTGTGTGTTTATTGTGTGTTGGGGAAGGGTCCCCAGAGTCAACACTGATGTGTGAAAGTGAAACCTTCCTTGACAATTGTGTTAGAGTTTTTTTTAGAGGGTTATAACTGGTGGGGTAAGTAGGGGGAACAATGAAGGAGTGCATTTGGATTTCAACTCAGCTAGTCTCTCTCTGTATCAGGGAAGCAGACCAACAGCTGAAGATGGGAATAGTTTGCAAATCTCTTCCTTTCTGGTCCAGCACAGACACGATGTGAATAAAGGGTGTCAACCTAGATTCCCTGTTCAGTATCCAGCAGAGTATAGATTGGTACAGATGTGAGTGTGTGTGATTCTGGCATAAATCACGTGTTGGTGGTTTTCAAAAGTGTCCCAAAGGAATTGGTAGCTTCATCCCCCTTTAAGGGAGGTGATGGTATAGTGGTATTGTCACTGGGCTGGTAATCCAAAGACCCAGGTAATGCTCTGGGGACTGGGGTTTGAATCCCACCAGAACAGATGGTGGAATTTGAATTGGTGGAATTGTAAATTTGAACTCAATAAAAATCTGGAATTAAAGCCTAATTTTGACCACGAAACCACATTCACTAATGTCCCTACACATGCAGCAATGTGGTTGACTCTTAAATGGCTGCGTGATTAGGAATGGGCAACAAGTGCTGGCCCAGCCAACAACACCAGGTCCCATGAACAAATACAAAAAAGAGAATTTCAGCCCCTTTCTGGGGACTGAAGGAGTGCCCCCTAGACTCAGGAAATGATCTCACTGATACGATCCTATTGCACATGAATGGCCTATATTATTATTTCCTGCAACAATGGGTGAAAAAGTACTTCATTAACTGTAACCTCTGCTGTATAAATCACACACACTCAGAATTCATTGTGACATTTTTACAGCCTTTATTCACGTTGTGTCCATGCTGGACCAGAAAAGACAGGCTTTGCAAACGAATCCCATTTTCAGCTGTTGATCTGCAATGCTGTAGGTCACAGTGCGTTTTACGCTGGAATTAGATAATGAAAATATATCACCGTAGCACAGGGTCAAAGTGCAATCGATGGTTTGACTGCTGTCTGACCCCAGAACAAATATTAAATTTGAAATATCATTAGATTTTATTATATAAAAGTGTAAAGTATCTCACACCACAGTTGATGTGAAAAAGGTGAGATACAGACTGGGAATGAGAGTGAAACTGCTCTGCGGACTGAATGGTCCTTGTTGTTGGTGAATTTAGAAGCTGAAGTTTATATTTGAAGAGGTTCCCAAGGCCTCAAACAACTGAAGACTGTTCCTGTTGCTGTTTCCCTTCCTGTCCACTGGGGGCCGCGCTAACTCTCCTCAGGCCCTCCTGACCCTCTGGTCTTCCCAACTTTGAAAGGTTAACTCTGTTTCACTCCCGCCACAGACGCTGCTGGACCTGCTGAGCTTTTCCAGCATTTTCTGTTTTTGTGTCAGATTTCCAGCATCTGCAGTATTTTACTTTTATCAACAATTTGACACATGAATCAGAGATGTGCACAATAAGCCAAGGGCACTCTAATGTTACTGAGTTTTGGCTAGCTTAACATTGGAATTTGGAAGGATACCTGTCCCTATCCCTAATTAATTCATGGACAGTTTTCTACACCTTCAGCCTAAACAGTCAGAAAAGCTTTTGACGCATGCGCAGTTTGTGTGTCGGGGCGGCGGAATGACGTCATTGGCGTTCAGTGGGACAGTGCGCACGCGCAGACCTGCCACCTTGCGTTGGCAGGAGTTACAGGGTTTAGTTTTAAAACCGGAAGAAGCGACTCTTCAGAATCGAGCGGGAACTGAACGGCTGACTCAGTGAGGAGATGAAGAATGATTAAAAAAAATTAAAAAGTAACTGAGGGGTGGTGCAACTGCGCATGTGCGTTGGGTTCTCCCTCCCAGAGTTCAGCGCGGCCAGTGTCACTGATAGAGGGTTTTCCCGGCCGCGGGGCACTGTGGGACAAGCAGCCGCCATTGCTCCATCTCCAACTGAATAAACAGGATTGCAAGATCCAATGGCACTATTTTGAAGAGACGGGGAGTTATCCCTGCCCCATATATACCCTTCAATCAGCATCTTATTCTTATAATTGATTGTGGGAGCTTGCTGCGTACAAATTGGCTGCCTCATTTCTTACATTGCAAAAGTTCAAAACTATCTCGGGTGGAAAGCAGTTTGGGATGTCCTGAGGTTATCAAAGTCTCACTTCCTTCATGCCTCTATGTCAACTCATTCATTACCTTGTTCCCTGACACAGATCTCGCGCCAGGCCAGAATGGCCCAGCTTGTTTACAGTGAGCCACTTGATGGGGGCTGGGGTTGGATGGTGGTTCTGTCAGGATTCCTGAAAAATTGTTTGATGTTTGGAATTATCCGTTCTTTTGGAGTCTTTTTCATTCAATTCGTTCAATGCTATGAGGAGTCATTCAGCCGTGTCTCCTGGATCAGTTCAATCTTGGTGGCCACACAACAGCTTGCAAGTAAGAACTTCTTTGTCCCTTCCCTTCTCGACCTTATTTTGAAGCTGAACTCTGAACCAACAAATCTCTTATCGTGGGGCTATCTCATTGGGTAGCTGCACTGTGTGGTATAACACTGAGATACACAGATTGGCAAGTTGCCTGATCTCAGCCCAGGGTACAGTGGGAAATATTACAATTGGCCTCGGTGCTTCTAGAATAGAGAGGAGGGGAGAATCATTCTGGGCTCCTGCACTTGATTGCTACCCAATGATTCCTGTTGAAAAGTCAATGCTCGAGGAGGAAACATTTGTGTTGAGCAGTGACGTCCTCCAGCACTGACCAGTGTTCCAACAGTCACCATCTAGAAGACCTACTGCGAAATCTGGACTAGGTGAGCAAGGAAAGGGTTTGGTGAAGCCTGGGATACAGGCAGCAGAGTTTTGGATGAGCTATGGTTTACAAATGGTTAAAAGTGAGCACACGCTGCCAGTCCTGCCCTCTTTCCACATTGTGGCGCTCTAACATACTGAGCCCATTGAGAATCACACAACTCACATACTTTACATTTATAGGTCCATTTGGCAGTCTCTGGGAAACACGGTGGAGCCCACACTGTGGTGATGGTTGGTGGGGTTTTAACATGCTTGGGGATGCTCACAGCCTCGTTTGGACAGAGTCTTCTGCATTTGTACCTCTCCATTGGACTGCTGACAGGTCAGTCCGATGCAGTTAAAATAAGCTTCTTGTGTTACAATGCGGCATGGTGCTGCAGGGGTGTGAACTTTGACCCCATCATTCATCAACATGAGCTGGAGCTGAAAGCCTGAGATGGTGATGAGGACAGGCACTCACCTCATCCACTTCGCCTGGTTAATCAGCTCCATTTACCAAGTTCCGCTGACAGCAACTAGCTGTCTGTCAAACTCGTATCTCTCCATGCCACTGAACTGGCAACCAGTCAGTTTGTCCAAGGGATTACTGAGTGGTTGAGATCCAGGATTGATTCCCCACTCCGCATTGGATTAGCTGATCTCAGCAATTGAGAAGGGGTTAGGGACAGGTCGAAAGGGTTTAATCATGATGCTCTAGTCATTATAAAGTGTGGACCAGACTGATAGAGCAGCCAGTCCTGTATATTTTGCATGCTTTACCCCTTTGGTAAACCAGGGAATACCCCCACTCCCCCTCCAACCCACACACCCAGCAGATCAGCGACTATTAGATTGTATCTAATCTTTGACGACACATGCTGTACAACAGCACCAGTGTAGTATGTCCATCGTCTATAATAAGTAGATGGGATTGTGGAATTCAAAACACAAACAGATCTTATTGGATGGTGGAACAGGCTTGAGGGGCCTGTTTGACTGTTCGTATGATAGACGCACCTTTTTGGAGAAGATGCTTCACTGTCCCTCGTTTTGCTCTGCAGGTTTTGGCTGGGCTTTAGTCTTCACCCCGACAATGGCCACGATCTCCAGGTACTTCAAGAGGCGCAGGGCCTTGGCAACCGGTTTGGCCTTTACCGGAGTGGGAATCGCGTTGTTCTTCTTGCCCCCGGTGTTTCAGTTCCTGATCGACGAGTATGGTTGGCGCGGGGCCCTCCAGGTGGTGTCTGCAGTGATGTTGAACCTCTGTGTGTGTGCGGCGCTGCTCAGGCCCATCACGCTCCATGAGGACCTCCTCGTGACCTCAAGGGGACACCCTGCCAGTGGAAGGAGTAGCACCGAGTGTTGGGGGAAGGTGACCTCCGCCTTCGATTTGACCCTTTTCCTGCACCGGGGCTTTGTGGTGTACAGTTTGGCAGTAACCCTGATGACCACAGGCTACTTTGTCCCCTACATCCACCTGATGGCCCACGGAAAGAACCTCGGACTGAGCGATTACAAAGCTGCCTTCCTCATGTCTTTCACCGCCGTCACTGAGACCATCGCTCGACTGTTTTCCGGCTGGTTGGCTGACCTCAAGCTGATTCAGAAAATCCACATGCTATTCGCCTGGAGCGTTCTGACTGGAGTCAGCCTTCTGCTTCTTCCCGTGGGGCACACCTACTCCAGCCTAATGGGCCTCAGTCTCTTTTATGGCTTCTGTTCTGGAGGCCTCGCCCCACTCTTCTTTTCCACTCTCCCAGACATTGTAGGAATTGGACGGATTCTCAATGCAACTGGGCTCTTTATGAGGTTAATGAGTATTGGAAGTCTACTTGGGCCTCCCCTATTGGGTAATGCAGGTTAATACCTCTGGGATGGATATGATTGCAGTAGATAAAGTCTTGAAGAAACAATGAGATAGGAAGGAAGTGGCAAATGGTGGCAATTGATGTTAGAGTTGTACATCAGTTAATGTAGATGTAAGAAATTGGTAATGTTCACTAGGGTGAGATAACTGATGGTAACAGATGGGAAAACCTACACACTGATAGCCCAGCAAGACCCAGTTCCTTTAGAAGCTCCCCCACCTCCTTCTCTTTCTATATTTCTGAAATGTCAAGTACACTTGAATATAAAGTCCCAGCCTTGGTCACTTCGCAACCATGGGCCGAACTCAATGGTCACAGCCGGGAGGATTGCTGGAATCTGAGTGGTAAACACGCCATGGCTATTTCTGGGAGACATGTTGGGGATTAAGTCCCGATCGAGTCCCTACTTCATCTGCTTCGGGCTTTCCAGCTTCTGTGAGTGGAACTTCCCACTGCAAATCCTGCTGTGAGGTGATGTCCCGTCTCCAGGAGTTGCTGGCCAATCAGAGACTGGCAGCTCTCCAGGACTAGCACCAGCAGGAGCGGTGGCCACTGCCGGGACTGCAGCACGGCCAACAACAGGAATCAATGCTGAAGCCCCTCCCCTGGGAGTCTTTGATGGGGACGGTGTAGAGGGAGCTTTACTCTGTATCTAACTCCGTGCTGTACCTGTCCTGGGAGTGTTTGATGCGGATGGTGTAGAGGGAGCTTTACTCTGTATCTAACCCCGTGCTGTACCTGTCCTGGGAGTGTTTGATGGGGACAGTGTAGATGGAGCTTTACTCTGTATCTAACCCCGTGCTGTACCTGTCCTGGGAGTGTTTGATGGGGACAGTGTAGAGGGAGCTTTACTCTGTATCTAACCCCGTGCTGTACCTGTCCTGGGAGTGTTTGATGCGGATGGTGTAGAGGGAGCTTTACTCTGTATCTAACCCCGTGCTGTACCTGTCCTGGGAGTGTTTGATGGGGACAGTGTAGAGGGAGCTTTACTCTGTATCTAACCCCGTGTTGTACCTGCCCTGGGAGTGTTTGATGGGGACAGTGTAGAGGGAGCTTTACTCTGTATCTAACCCCGTGCTGTACCTGTCCTGGGAGTGTTTGATGGGGATAGCGTAGAGGGAGCTTTACTCTGTATCTAACACCGTGCTGTACCTGTCCTGGGAGTGTTTGATGGGGACAGTGTAGAGGGAGCTTTACTCTGTATCTAACCTCGTGCTGAGGTGTTGCGGAGGGTGCTAGTCAATTCCCTTGATGCTGTGCAGCTGCAAATATTGGGTCCCAGGCTGGGATACTCTGCACCTGCTCATCGGATCATAGAACACAGCACAGAAGACCATTCAGCCCATTGTCCCTGTGCTAGCCCTTTGGTAGAGTTATCCAATTAGCCATACCCCTGTTCTCTTTCACCAAAATCCTGTCGACTCTTTTCCCTTTGAGCCTTTATCTAATTCCTTGTTGAAAGTCACTATTAATCTGTGCCCACCACCATCTCATCCAGATCATAACAACTCGATGGTGCCAATGAAAGTAGCTTCTCATGTCACCCCTTGTACTCTTCCCATCACCTGAAATTCGTGTCCTCTGGTTTCCTGATCATTCTGCCAGTGGAAACTCTGTCCTCTCTTAAAGCTGTGGTTGGGTAAAACTGCAGACGACCAGTGGATCCAGAGGATGAGGGGAGCTAGGAAGTAAACCAAAGATAGCAGGAGCTACAAAAAGATCTCCAAACAGAAACTCAGAAGGACTATGGAGATCAACAAGATTTTGAACGATTATGTGAGAAGCAATGTTATGGCCAGGGGCATTGTGGGTCCTTCACAAACAGACGTGAATGACATTGCAAAGGAAAGGAAAGGAAGTGACAGACTTGCTCAATAATGATTTGGCCTCAGTGCAGTACAGACTTTCTAGATTTCACTGACTCATCACTTGTGGCATTGATCGGATAGCTGTTTTCCAAATACTGGAGCTGAGTTCGCTCCAGTATAAGTTTTGACCTGTTAAAGTATCATTGACCTCAGAATCGGGCTCTGCCTCCTCCTTTCACTTCCACTTCCAGCCCAAAAGGTGTGGGAATGGAGAGGGGCCTGACTTTTATTGGGTTGCCTGCTGTCTATCTCTGTTGTTTGGGCCCTTGTAATCTCTGGCCCCTCATTGGTCAACAGGCCCCTGTCAATGAGACACATTGGACCAGTCAGAAAGATCAGGTCATGGGCAGTGCCACATTTACATCCCATTGGTGAAGCACATCATCAGGGAAACAAGGTGGACCAATCAGAAGTGATGATGAGACATCAGTCATTTGAGAGAGAAGCTTTTTCTGGTATAGACACACGTACAGATGGGTAGGTATGGTAACATGGTAAGTACGTTACTGGACTAACAACACATAGGTTGATAGTTCCAATACCACCATTGCATTATAAGCCACGTTTGTAGGGACCTCCACTCCAGTGCCAGGGTACTTTCCTGAAATCAGCTGCTGAATTAAATTGTTAACTTGAATTGTGTTAAATCTATTTCCAGGCGACCTCTCCTCTCTCTTTAAGTCTGAAACATGTTACGGGGGTGTCCAGGACTTTCAGTTGTGCATTTTCCTTGCTTATTGTTTTCAGCAGGAACACACGTTCCGGTTTATTCAGCAGGGAGCTGCTCCACCAGGAGAGGAAGGTCAGTCCCAGTGTTGTAGTCTGTGTTACGACCACAGCTGATGCTAACTGCTACACAAACCAAACTCCAGAGGGAAACTTGGCTCACGGGCCATAGGCTCTTTTCCTGTATTCTGAAAATGAGAAGAAAACATACTGATCTCAGCAGCAAGAAGTCCGGTAACACTTTTGGGATTTTAAGAATTAAAAATAAAAATTTTATTAACAAGGAGAAAAGAAAACTTAAGCACACAAGATTACAGTTACACAGTTAAAATTAGTCTTAAAAATCATCCCCCCAAAAGACTCCCTGCTTGGGCAGAGACACAAGTAAACACATTCCAGGCAAAACTCCCTTACAGATGTTTAACTATAAAAATCCAGTAATATTACCCAAGGCAAACTGCTGCAGCTTTAACTCTCAGCCCAACCATCTTCAGCTGCTTCATCAATGACCTTCCTTCCATCATTAGGTCAATGGGGATGTTCGCTGATGATTGCACAATGTTCAGCATCATTCACGACTCCTCAGATACTGAAGCAGTCCATGTCCAAATGCAGCAAGACCTGGACAATATCCAGACTTGGGCTGACAATTGGCAAGTAACATTCACACCACACAAGTGCCAGGCAATGACCATCTCCAACAAGAGAGAATCCAGCCATCGCCCCTTAATGTTCAATGGCATTACCATCACTGAATCCCCCACTATCAACATCCTGGGGGTTACCATTGACCAGAAACTGAACTGGACCAGCCATATAAATACTGTGGCTACAAGAGCAGGTCAGAGGCTGGGAATCCTGCGGTGAGTAACTCACCTCCTGACTCCCCAAAGCCTGTCCACCATCTACAAGGCACAAGTCAGGAGCGTGATGGAATACTCTCTACTTGCCTGGATGAGTGCAGCTCCCACAACACTCAAGAAGATCGGTACTGTCCAGGACAAAGCAGCCCCGCTTGATTGGCACCACATCCACAAACATTCACTCCCTCCACCACTGACACACAGTAGCAGCAGTGTGTACCATCGACAAGATGCACTACAGGAACTCACCAAGGCTCCTTAGACGGCACCTTCCAAATCCACACCCTCTAGAAGGAAAGGAGTAGCAGATGGATGGGAGCACCACGGCCTGGAAGTTCCCCTCCAAGTCACTCACCATCCTGACTTAGAAATATATTGGCCGTTCCTTCACTATCGCTGGGTCAAAATCCCGGAACTCCCTCCCTAACAGCACAGTGAGTGTACCTACACCACATGGACTGCAGCGGCTCAAGAAAGCAGCAGCTCACCACCACCTTCTCAAGGGGCAATTAGGGATGGGCAATAAATGCTGGGCCCAGCCAGCGATGCCCACATCCCATAAATGAATAAAAAAAATCAAGGCATACCACATGACTCTGCTGTGGAAATCTAAAACTTCAAAACCAGGCTGCTTTCTGCAGCCCAAGACTTTCCTGGCTTGACTGGATCACTGATTCAAACTGCAGAAACTTAGAGCTGTTTCCAGGAGATCTTCCTCACACAACCAACAACCAATAACCAAGCTCTCCAAAGTAACTCTAAAATACCCTTTCCCCCCTTTCATCTCGGGTTCCATTGTTCTCACACCTCTTTGAAACTCAGGTCCTTCCAAATATGAAATCTTTCATGTTTCCATTTTGCCTCTGCTTTCGGGTCAATACAATGTAATATACCCTCTTCTGTTTACTCCTGGAACTCCTGTAAGATGCCAGTGAATGAGCAGCAGTGAGTAAATGTGAAGAATCAACAAGCACGGAAAGCTGCCATTTGGCCCCTTTCCTAGCCTCTACAACCTGCACAATGGTAACAGTCTGTCCACACTGTCCATTCCTGTGTGTCTGTGTGTGTGTGTAGGTTTCTGTATGTGTGTGTGCCAATGTGTGTGTGTGTGTTTTTTTTCTCTGTGTCTGTGTGTGTACCTTTCCATCTGTGCCTGTGTGTGTCTGTGTTCCCTTGTGTTTCTGCGTTTATGCATGTTTAAGTCTAGAATGTTTTTCTGTTTGAGTGTCTGTGTGTATGTTTCTGTATGTGGGTGTGTGGGTGTTTCTGCATGTGTGTGTGTATGTGTTTGTGGGTTCCTGTGTGTGTTTGTGCATATGTGTGTCTGTGTGTTTGTTAGTTTCTGAGTGTGTTTGTGTGTGTGCCTGTGTGTTTTTTCTCTGTATCTGTGTGTCTTGCCATATGTCCCTGTGTATGTCTGTGTTCCCTTGTGTGTTTCTGTGTGTGTGTATGTTTGTGTCTTGAGTGTTTTTATGTTTGTGTGTCTGTGTGTGTATGTTTCTGTGTGTGTGTGTGTGTGTGTCTGTGTCTTTGTGTATGTTTCTGTGTGTGTGTGTCTGTGTGTCTTTGTGTATGTTTCTGTGTGTGTGTGTCTGTGTGTATGTTTGTGTGTATGTGTGTGTCAATGTGTCTTTGTGTATGTTTCTGTGTGTGTGTGTGTGTATGTTTCTGTGTGTGTGTGTCTGTGTGTCTTTGTGTATGTTTCTGTGTGTGTGTGTCTGTGTGTATGTTTGTGTGTGTGTCTGTGTGTCTTTGTGTATGTTTCTGTGTGTGTGTGTGTGTCTTTGTGTATGTTTCTTTGTGTATGTGTCTATGTGTGTATGTTTCTGTGTGTGTCTGTGTGTCTTTGTGTATGTTTCAGTGTGTGTGTGAGACAAAACTATCATATTTTTTAGAATATTATTGTAGGCTTATGGGTGTGAGTGTGGATGGTTCTGTCTGTGTGACTGATTTAATTAGACTGGACATGCTTAGACTACAAGATTGGAATTATCAAAAGAGTAGGTGTAAAACAGATTTTTGAAATGGAGATGGATGATCTAGGATGAGGGTTCGACAAATAGGGTGTGAAGGAAATTTGCATTTTTAGATAAGTGAAGGTGTTGTTTGATTTTCAAAGGGATGGTGTAATGTTCACAACTAACAACATAAGTGATGCAAAGCGATATATTTATTTTTCCCAGAAGCACTGACCATAAGGATAACGTGAAAGATTTTTATATTATGGGAAAAGTGAATTTCCAAAGACGTGTAAAACAATGGGTTTTTATACTTTACAGAGAGGGAAACATATATAAAGAAGGACGGAAGGCAAAGTGGGGGTGGATGTGTAAAATCCTGAAAGGTACACCACGTGACACAGAATTTAACTAAGCCCTAGGCACTCTGAAGAAGTGCTGCTCCAGTAACTAACCTTGTGTTAAAAGCTTTTGGAATTCCACTGTTGAGTGGGCGCTGTGGTAACCTTGCTGGGTTGCTTATTTAAATGTAAAATCTATTGCGGACTGTTGCCTTAAAGCGGGTATGTAGTTGGGTGTCAGGTTGATTAGCAATTTTGGGATTTCTTATGATATCAACTGTAATCTTATGTATGTGTGTCACAAAACTATAATAATTGTCATAATATTATTGGAATTTATTTTAAAGGTAAGGTAATAGTGGAGTTTGGATTAGTTTCTGTGTATAGGTGTGTGCACATGTGTGTGTGTGTGTGTGTGTGTGTGTGTGTGTGTTTGTGTGTGTGGATTTTAATTGAATTACAGTGTACAGCTAGTCTGGGTGCTTTGATGAATCGAAAGGAAACTAGGTTTGAAATGCTAATTTCAAAACAATGCAACATTATTGAAGTTTTAGAATGTGAGGTGTGAAGAACATTTGCATCTTTAGATAAACCAGAGTAATGAATTTCAAAGAGATGGGAAGGTGTTACACCGAGCCAATAGAGGCTCAGCCAAACAGTGTGTTTGTTTCCCCAAAGATTACTGATAATATGAGCGCTATGGAAAATTTATATTATGGAAAAAGTAAAGTTGCAAAGACATATTGGAACAATGGGATTTACATAAAGGAGATGAGGCTATGTGTAAGGGAGAAGGAATTCTAAGATCCAACAAGTGTGAAAAGCCTCCAGCCTCTAGGTACCAAGCTACTGTCTCCAGGAACCAAAGCTAAGGGAATTCATTTTAAATATCATTGTTCTTTGTGTGCTTTGCCTGGGTCTGTTGAAATCTATGTTGTTTTACTGATGCCTTAGCAGAGGTGTAACTGGGAGCTAGATTAATGAGGAGATTTAGGAGTTATTATAGTAGTAATTTGTAGACCTGTGTATGTGCTTAAAATCATTTCTTTTATTAATAAATGTTTAATTTAGTTTTGTAAAAAGTGGTTAAGACTCGGTAGACTTATTACTACTGAATTCAAGGCACTCATCCCGAAATAATACATACAAATTGCAAAAATATCTGTGACAGTTGTTTCAAGTTTCCCTCTGGGATTTGAACAACTCGGCCTTTACCATCGGCTGTGCCACAACAACTCGGCCTTTACCATCGGCTGTGCCACAACAGCTCAGCTTTTACCATCGGCTGGGCCACAACAGCTCAGCCTTTACCATCGGCTGTGCCACAACAACTTGGCCTTTACCATCGGCTGTGCCACAACAACTCGGCCTTTACCATCGGCTGTGCCACAACAGCTCAGCCTTTACCATCGGCTGGGCCACAACAGCTCAGCCTTTACCATCGGCTGTGCCACAACAACTCGGCCTTTACCATCGGCTGGGCCACAACAGCTCAGCCTTTACCATCGGCTGTGCCACAACAACTCGGCCTTTACCATCGGCTGGGCCACAACAACTCGGCCTTTAACATCAGCTGGGCCACAACAACGTGTTTAAGTTCTTTTGTTAATAAATGTTTTAATTTTTTAAATCCGCAAAGTTATTACTTCTGAATTCAGTGCACAAATCAACTCGTAATAAACACAAATTGCAAAACTGTCGTGTTAAGCCTGACCAAGTTTCCCTTGTGGATCTAGTCTCCCCGGCACATAACACCTGCCACATCATAATGTGAGTGCGTGTTTTTCTGTCATTATATATTTTGTGTTTCTTTTGCTCTGTGCCCTTGTGATAAAATCTGTAAAGCCATTAACCATTATCATAGACAAATTACCGAGTCAAGTTGCACAGTTTTATGGGAATATTGAAACCAGTGACCCTTTCCCAATGCACTATTAACACACAGAGACTCAATCATACCTCAATTAGTTTTGGAACTGTGAACATCCAGAACACACAGGGTTGTATGAGAAATGAGAGATAGTTTGGAATAAGTGTATTTGTGTATGTTAGAAATCAGCGAGAGCTTTAAGTTTAAGTTTTAGCTTTGAGTTTAAGTTTAATTTACCTGTTGTATATGTGTGTTAAGAAAGGTGAAACTTGGATCTAGTTTCACTTAATTTTTCTCTGTAAGATGGAGCCTGCAAGTCTCTAGGTTTGTTTGTATACCTGCATTTTAATGAGGTTTTACGACCCTTGAAGTGAAGAGCTGTGTTACCAAGGGGGTTAATGGTTTAGGGAAGTTATAACAAAGTAGAGGGAAAAAAATGTGCTGTTGCCTGGCAACAAGAGACCTACAACGACACCAGGAAAAACAGAAATGCAGTTTGAGTTTGATTGGCATATGGTGCCAGAAGAAGCTGGATATAGGAGAGTGAACTGTAGGGAATAGAACCCAAAGAACAAAGAAGCAAATCCCACAACCAGGGAATAGAGCAGGAAAAGATCCCAAGATGATAGTTAACTCAAAGGAACAACGACAGGAATCGGAAACAGGCCCTATTCAGTGGAATTGAAAGTAAGGAACCATGAGAAAGGCTCTGAATTAAAGAGAGGGGGGGGGGGAGCGGAATCAAGGCAAAGTGAGCTTGCAAGAAGCCAGAAGATCTGAGGAGACAGCCAAAGGTGGGCAACTACTTACTATCGGCCTATGAAGCAGTGGTGTCCTGGTGGGACGGCTGAGTATCTGAGAGAGAGGTGAAGCTTGAATGCACACGGCGATCCAGGGGAGAGGAACATCAGAAGGAGAGATCGAAACCCTGGAGGTGGATCTTTGTCAAAGACGTCTAAGTGAAAGACAGTTTCTGTGAGACTGGTTGGCTCATGGTGTGTCGAGCATCTTGGGGTGGGTTGAGAAGAGATCCATAGGATCTGTTTGCGGTATCATCTGTCACTTGGTTTCAGATTGTGGCGTGCCTGCCTATTGGTTTACCTGGGACTGTATACTCACTGTTATCCTTATGAATCTGCATATATCTGAAAAGTGGTGGGTGAAGGAGTGGTGTAATATAGTTCATCTGTTCTTATTTAATTAAGGTTCTATCCTTTTGTTAAAAATCATCAGTGAATCTGTTCGGCAAATATTCTCCACTATTTTCCAAAGCGAGAAATAAGATAGTTATCGATCAAGCCAGGTTTCATCCTGGGATCTGACTTGTCCAGCAATAGCATCAGCTGGGATTGTAACACAAATACACTTTACTCTTTTATTGACTCAAGAAAAGCTGATTGAATTGGGCTCCTTATTAAAAAGTAAATACATTTGGGACTGGGAAATGGGAATCACAAGGATAGGATTTTTAACAAGCCTTTATTGCTATCAACCGAGGGGGCTGACTGTTTAATGTGCCCTTGGCAGTCCGGGTGGGTTTGGAGACAGAAGAGTACAGCACAGACTGAGACCGCTCGGCCCACTGAGTCCCTTCCAAAGAGCAACCCGCTGGAAATTCAATTGCTCCAAAATGAATCAACACAGACACAAGTTGGGCATGGAGAGAGAGAGAGAGAGAGCGAGGTGTTCAGTGTTTAATGGAAATCTCAGAAAGTCTTTAATAAAGGTTGAAGCCATTTCAAAAAACTCTGAAAATGTTTATAAGCAATTCAATATATGGTAAAGTGTGGTCTGTAAAAAGCTGACAAAAGTAAAACAATTGGTCAAAAGGATGCTTCTTGTCTAAATCAGTGTCTGGTGATAAAAGGTGAATGCACTTCCTGAGCTCCCGCTACAATCTACAATCCCTGACTAATATTGCTCCACATTCACACTTCATCAATCTGTCTCCAGGTGCAGCCATTGAGTTACTGAACTTCTCTGAGACTCTCGAGACTCAGTGCCTGTAGTGGCTGTGATCTGTCAGCAGAGGGTGGGATTGTATCACTTTAATCACAAGGCCGTGGGCAGAATTGTCCCAGGTTTGCACCAAGTGTCGTGAGCGGTCACCACAATGGTGGGTTTTCATGTCGTATCGTCCCAAACCTGCCTCATTGTTTATTCATTCCCAGGAAACGTTTCCATGGTGGGTGGGACACACCATCACCTCGCCGCTTCATCACGCCAGGCACCACATGTAAAGTTCGGCCGTGCTCAGTGCTTCCAGCCCAGGACTGCAGCACACAAGACATGGCCCCGAACGACAAGAAGACTGCAGCCCTCGAGTGGACACAGTGGAGGCCACTGCGATGTCCTTTGGGCCCTCTCTGGCTGCAGGTGGAGCAGCTACATCACCACTCTGGCTTGGTAGGTGTTGGCAGTGGTGATCGGTGCCAGTGCTGCACAGAAGAGGTTGGCATCCAATGCAGAGAGAGGATGAATAATCCCACCTGTACAGCCAGGATAAGGCAACCATCTCATCTCTCTAAACTCACACTCAAGCCCATCACACATTCACTGGTGTCTCACATTCACACATTCACTGGTGTCTCACTCACTGCTGACTCAAAGGACATCACCACCCATTCTCACACACACTCACACGCACACACACACTCACACACACTCTCACACTCACTCACACACTCACACTCACTCACACACTCACACACGCACACACTCTCACACACACACACACTCACTCACACACTCTCACACACACGCACACACACGCACACACACGCACACACACACACACTCACTCACACACACTCTCACACACACACACACACACACACTCACACACACACACACACACCTCACACACACTCACACACACGCACACACACACACTCACTCACACTCACACACACACACACACACACACTCACACTCACACACACACACTCACACACACACACACACACACACTCACATTCACACTCTCACACACACACACACACACACACACACACTCACATCTCCATCTGGCCTCATCCCCTCTGGACTCTGCCTCCACAGCCCTCGCCACCTTGAGGCCACTTGCACAGACCAACATGTGGCCCCTGACACACACACTCTGGGATACCCCCCCTTCCCTAAGCAAGTCCTGGTGCTGCAGCCTCTTCCCTTGTCTGAGGCCACTTCTCCCCCTTCCCTTAGCAAACCCTAGCCCTGCAGCCTGTGAAAGTCACCCACGTATGGCTGATCGAGTAGGTAGAGAACTCCCCGCGAGTCTCCCTCAAAGTGAGGTGGTGCTGTCTGTGGAGCCTGGTGCTGATGACTGTCAGTGCTGACCGAAGCGTGGTAGCTAAACCAACCTCGAAGTCCCGAGTGAAGTGCAACCGCCCCCCTCCCCCCCCCCCACCCCCCCACCCCACACCCCCCCCCCCCCCCACCCCACCCCAACCCCCCCACCCCACCCCACCCCCCTCCCCCCCCCCCCCCCCCACCCCACCCACCCCACACCCCCCCCCCCCACCCCCCCCCCCCCACCCCACCCCACCCCCCAGGCACATGTCGATTATGCGCTGTTGGGTTTTCCCTCTGTCGTGGGCAGACAGTCCAGAGGAGGAGGGGGGGGGGGATCGATTCCAGGGGTCTGGCCTAATCGCGAGACGCTGATTTATTGCAACGAGCTTCCCATTGTCCGATGGTGAGAAGCTTGGACCAGCCCTTGGCTGGGAGGCTGAGCGGACAATCGCCAACTGGTTTCACACTGTCGGAAAGCCGGCCGCTCCGTATTGTCCGCTCACCGAACACCCCCGAGGTCTGGTGGGCACAGAAAATCCCGGCCGGTGCCTCATCGACTTTATCAAGATCCCCAGACGTAGTCTGAACGCCTCGATTGAATCTCCCCTTAACCTGCTGTGCTCCGAGGAGACACAGTCCCAGCTCCCCTTGGCCTTTGAGTGTAAGTTCAGATAGTCACATGCATCTGTCACAGCAAGTCCCTTTCAGCTAATAGGAAGGGAATAAAGAGGCTGACACCATGAGCAGAATAATTGCTCCCTTTTTCCTGTCTGTGCTGTCCATGGAGAGGAGATACTGGGAATTTATGCTCAGAGAGCTGGATTATTAAATGTTAGAAAACTAACTCCATTGTGGATGTGCGAAGTGAACAGTGAGTACAGGAGGAGGGAAGATGGTCATGTTGTGGTAAAGCCACTGGACTAGGAACCCATGGGTTCAAATCCCACCAGGCAGCTGATGGGATGAGAATTCAATTCATAGAACCGGGAATGTAGAGCGAGTCTCGGTGATGGTGACCATGACCTTACCCAGCTTGGCCTACATGTGACTCCAGCCCCAATGGGGTTGACACCCCTGAAATGGCCCGAGCGAGACACTCGGTTCAGGGGCAACAAACGCTGGACTTTGCAGAGATGCCCACATCTCATAAAGGAATAAATTAGACTCTGAGTTTCGAGGGCACCACCTCAGGAAGTGAGGCCCTGTTGAAATGTTATCGCTGTGGTTCTCTGCAGTAAGTGAGGCAGCCCATTTTCACCGGCCTGTTGCCAACTCTCCCGGAATGGCCAGGAGACGACCAAAATTGGTACCAAAATCCAGTCGGCGATTGAAAGCAATCTGGGAGATTTTAAAACAATATTTTCAACCAATCAATTAATGTAATTTACCTAATTTCTACAGAGGCTCATCATTCATTGTAAGAGTGACTGGATTACAGTGCAATGACAGGAGACATAAACTGCACACACACACTGACACACTCGCACACACACACCCGCACACACACACACACACACACACACACACACACACACACACACACTCGCACACACACACTCGCACACACACACTCGCACACACACGCACACACTCGCACACACACACTGACACACACACACTCGCACACTGACACACACACTCGCACACACACTCGCACACACACACACACTCGCACTAACACGCACACGCACATGCACACTGACACACACACACAGACACACTCGCACACACACTGACACACTCGCACACACACACTCGCACACACACATACACACACTCGCACACACACACACACTCACACACACTCGCACTCACACACGCACACTGACACACACAGACACACTCGCACACTGACGCGCATGCACACTGACGCGCATGCACACTGACACACACGCACACTGATGCGCACACACACTGACACACTCGCACACTGACACACTTGCACACACACACAGACACACTCGCATACTGACACACTGACACACACACAGACACACTCGCACACACACACTGACACACTCGCCACACACACACACACACACTCGCGCACACACACTTGCACACACACACAGACACACTCGCACACACACACTGACACACTCGCACACACACACACAGACACACTCGCACACACACACACTTGCACACACACACACTCGCACACACACACTCACACTCACACACACGCACACTGACACACACACACTGACACACTCACACACACACTGACACACTCACACACACACACTGACACACACATAGAGACACACTCGCACACTGACGCGCACACACACTGACACACTCGCACACTGATGCGCACACACACTGACGCACTCACACACTGATGCGCACATACACTGACACACTCGCACACTGATGCGCACACACACAGATGCGCACACATACTGACACACTCGCACACTGATGCGCACACACACACCCACTCGCACACTGATGTGCACACACACTGATGCACACACACACTGACACACTCGCACACTAATGAGCACACACACTGACACACTCGCACACTGATGCACACACACACTGACACACTTGCACATTGATGCGCACATACACTGATGCGCACACACACTGACACACTCGCACATTGACGTGCACGCACACTGACACACTCGCACACTGATGTGCACACACACTGACACACTCGCACACTGATGCGCACACACACAGATGTGCACACATACTGACACACTCGCACACTGATGCGCACACACACTGACACACTCGCACACTGATGCGCACACACACACACACTTGCACACTGATGCGCACACACACTGACACACTTGCACACTGATGCACACACACACACTCGCACACTGATGTGCAAAACACACTGACACATTCGCATACTGATGCGCACACACACTGACACACTCGCTTACCGATGTGCACACACAGTGACATACTCGCACACTGATGCGCAAACACACTGACACATTCACATACTGATGCGCACACACACTGACACACTCGCACACTGATGCACACACACACACACTCGCCCACTGATGCGCACACACACTGACACACTCGCACACTGATGCGCACACACACTGACACACACACACTAATGCGCACATACACTGACACACTTGCACACTGATGCACACACACACACTCGCACACTGATGCGCACACACACTGACACACCTGCACACTGATGCGCACACATACTGACACACTCGCACACTGCTGCGCACACACAATGACACACTCGCACACTGATGCGCACACATACTGACACACTCGCACACTGATGCACACACACAAACACTCGCACACTGATGCGCACACACACTGACACACTCGCGCACTGATGCACACACACACACACACTCACACACGGATGCGCACACACACTGACACACTCGCACACTGATGCGCACACACACTGACACACACACTAATGCGCACATACACTGACACACTCGCACACTGATGCGCACACACACTGACACACTCGCATATTGATGCGCACATGCGCACACACAGACACACTCGCACACTGACATGCATGCACACTGACACACTCGCACATTGATGTGCACTCACACTGACACACTCGCACACTGATGCGCACACACACTGACACTCACGCACACTGATGCGCACACACACTGATGCGCACACACACTGACACACTCGCACACTGACGTGCACGCACACTGACACACTCGCACACTGATGCGCGCACACACTGATGCGCACACACACTGACACACTCGCACACTGATGCGCAAACACACTGACACACTCACATACTGATGCGCACACACACTGACACACTCGCTTACTGATGTACACACAGTGACACACTCGCACACTGATGCGCACACACACTGACACACTCGCACACTGATGCGCACACACACACTGACACTCGCACACTGATGCACACACACTGATGCGCACACACACTGACACACTTGCATATTGATGCGCACACACACTGATGCGCACACATAGACACACTCGCACACTGACGTGCACGCACACTGACACACTCGCACACTGATGCGCGCACACACTGATGCGCACACACACTGACACACTTGCACACTGATGCGCAAATACACTGACACACTCGCATACTGATGTGCACACACACTGACACACTCACTTACTGATGTGCAAACACAGTGACACACTCGCACACTGATGCGCACACACACTGACACACTCGCACACTGATGCGCACACACACTGACACACTCGCACACTGATGCACACACACACTGATGCGCACACACACTGACACACTCGCACACTGACGTGCACGCACACTGACACACTCGCACACTGATGCGCGCACACACTGATGCGCACACACACTGACACACTTGCACACTGATGCGCAAATACACTGACACACTCGCATACTGATGTGCACACACACTGACACACTCACTTACTGATGTGCAAACACAGTGATACACTCGCACACTGATGCGCACACACACTGACACACTCGCACACTGATGCGCACACACACTGACACACTTGCACACTGATGCACACACACACTGATGCGCACACACACTGACACACTTGCACACTGATGCGCACACACACTGACACACTTGAACACTGCTGCGCACGCACACTGACACACTCTCACACTGCTGCGCACACACACTGACACACTCGCTTACTGATGCACACACACACACACTCGCACACTGATGCACACACACACTGACACACTCGCACACTGATGCACACACACAGACACACTCGCACACTGATGCACACACACACACACTTGCACACTGATGTGCACACACACTGATGCGCACACACTGACATACTCGCACACTGATGCGCACACACACTGACACACTCGCACACACTGATGCGCACACACACTGACAAACTCGCACACTGATGCGCACACACACTGATGTGCACACACACTGACACACTTGCACACTGATGCGCACACACACTGACACACTTGCACACTGCTGCACACACACACTGACACACTCGCACATTGATGCGCGCACACACTGACGCGCACACACACTGACACACTCGCTTACTGATGTGCACACACAGTGACACACTTGCACAATGATGTGCACACACACTGACACACTCGCACACTGATGCGCACACACACTGACACACTTGCACACTGATGCACACACACACTCGCACACTGATGTGCACACACACTGATGCGCACACACACACTGACACACTCGCACACTGATGCGCACACACACTGATGCGCACACACACTGACACACTCGCACACTGATGCGCACACACACTGACACACTCGCACACTGATGCACACACACTGACACACTCGCACACTGATGCACACACACTGATGCGCACACACACTGAAACACTCGCACACTGATGCACACACACTGATGCGCACACACTGACAAACTCGCACACTGATGCACACACACTGACACACTCGCACACTGATGCGCACACACACTGATGCGCACACACACTGAAACACTCGCACACTGATGCGCACACACACTGACACACTCGCACACTGATGCGCACACACACTGATGCACTCGCACACACTGACACACTCGCACACTGACATACACACGCTGACACACTCATGCCTGTCATCTCCCACAGAGATTCAAGGTAAAAGGAGCACGAGGAATATCACACGGGCCTGTTACTGGCAAAAGGTAGTTTCAAAGTTGCAAAGATGGATTTAGTCACAGCTGATTTTAAAAAACTATGGAATGATTGTGCCTGTTTATACAGGAAGCTTTAGCGAGGATGAAATGGGCTTTTCTAAGAGTTTTCAATCGGGGCCTTGCTATTTTTCCCCACCTCACACTCCCTTAGACCCCATGTGTGACACACCACCAGCTTCCCAGGGCATCACTGGCACTGACAACCACCGCAAGACAGCCACAGAGGTGCCCATGCTAATGTGCGCACAGCAGAGTCTCTCACAGCGACATGATGGTGACTAGAAAACATGATTTAAAAAAAAATTATGTTGCTTGAGGGATAAATATTGAGCAGGGCACGGGGGAAGCCTCCTTACTCTTGCTCAGATAGCGGAGTTCAACCACTCACAGCCGCCTGAGAGTGAGATGGAGCCAGATACTAACTGGGTCTCGAGTGTTTGATGGGGTTAGTGTACAGGGAGCTTTACTCTGTATCTAACCCCGTGCTGTACCTGTCCTGGGAGTGTTTGATGGGGACAGGGTAGAGGGAGCTTTACTCTGTATCTAACCCCGTGCTGTACCTGTCCTGGGAGTGTTTGATGGGGACAGTGTAGAGGGAGCTTTACTCTGTATGTAACCCCGTGCTGTACCTGTCCTGGGAGTGTTTGATGGGGACAGTGTACAGGGAGCTTTACTCTGTATGTAACCCCGTGCTGTACCTGTCCTGGGAGTGTTTGATGTGGACAGTGTAGAGGGAGCTTTACTCTGTATGTAACCCCGTGCTGTACCTGTCCTGGGAGTGTTTGATGGGGACAGTGTAGAGGGAGCTTTACTCTGTATCTAACCCAGTGCTGTACCTGTCCTGGGAGTGTTTGATGGGGACAGTGTAGAGGGAGCTTTACTCTGTATCTAACCCCATGCTGTACCTGTCCTGGGAGTGTTTGATGGGCATAGTGTACTGGGAGCTTTACTCTGTATCTAACCCCGTGCTGTACCTGTCCTGGGAGTGTTTGATGGGGACAGTGTACAGGGAGCTTTACTCTGTATCTAACCCCGTGCTGTTCCTGTCCTGGGAGTGTTTGATGGGGACAGTGTAGAGGGAGCTTTACTCTGTATCTAACCCCGTGCTGTACCTGTCCTGGGAGTGTTTGATGGGGACAGTGTAGAGGGAGCTTTACTCTGTATGTAAACTATACATGTTCAGTCACTTGCGGTAGAAAATCACTGGGCTGTGATCAGAAGCAGGGATCCTGACTGATGTACTTTTTCCATCTCTAACTGAGAGACACTCGGGCCAGTGACAGCTGAGGCTTCAACACATTTGGTCTGATCCTTGTGGATCGCAGCGTCTCTCTGGCCTTCAGTTTAGCAGCGTCCGAAATGCCGCTGATAGGAAACCTGCGGAGTTAAAGGCTCCCCCGTCCTGACTGGTTGCCGAGGTAACCACAGAAAGTTTCGACAGAACAACCTGTAAACTGCTTGTTTCTTTTAAAAGGAGGTTTATTTTTTTCCAAAGCCTCAAGCAAAGTTCTGCTTTATATTAAATATATCAATAAAAACTAACGTCTCTTAAAAAAAAATCTTTCGAAGCGAACTATATCACAATTGCAAACTTTGCCTCAAATTCCTGACACTTTTCTCTGGAATCCTGAAGTTTATTTTTTGAATCTGACAGATTCTACGTTGGCACGAATGAGTTGGGCAACCTTAGTCCTGTACGTGGGGTAAGGGAAGGGGAGAAGATTGCGCCTAACTTCATTCGGAATCCAAGATCTGTTTGGGTTTGTGGCCTTTTGGCGATTAATATTAGCGGGGATCGAACTGCCAACGTCGCCCTGCGAAGCTCCGGGACTGTGTCAGAAGGTCGGAAGGCTGAGGACGGGAATGTGGAATTCCAGAGTTTGGAGATCAGGGGAGTCACAGTGAGGTGATTTGAAGGGGGATGGGCACCGGTGTGGGACCTGGGCCCCTCACTGTGACCTCGAACTGTTTAAAATGATTCACCTACTCCAGCCGGATAATCTTTCGCCAGCGTCGCTGATGAAAGACATTTTGTCGAACTTTTTTGTTGTGCACTCATCAGGACAACCAGAAGGACACTGATGTCAGGGGGAACAACCTTTCCTGTCTTTCGCTCTCTGTGCTGTAGGGTTTGGTTTGGGGTGGTGAGGGAGGGGGAGCGAGGGCAGGGGGTGGAGGGTGGGAGGGGGGGGGTGCACCTGATAAGGGCCCACACACGGCTGTCCTGGGTGACTGCCGGACGGAGACGTTTAAAGCGTCGAGGTCCGGAGCTCATGGCTCTTGCGTTTCAGTTTCTCGGGGTTGTTTGAGGCCATGTGGGAGAAATCTCGGAAAATGTCGTTGTACGTTTCATCACCTGGAGGGAGAAGCAAAAGGAAGAGAAAGGATATCCCAGGATCAGAAAGGGTACAGGCTGAAACCCCCGGACCCACAGCCCTCAGCATCAAGTATAGTCAGGAACACTTCACAGATAACCAGAGGCTTGAGAAGCAAATCCCCTGCTCTGTGTGTTCACAGGTGTGTACTACAGGTGTGCACTACAGGCGTGTGTTTACAGGCATCTACTACAGGCGTGTACTACAGGTGTGTGCTTTCAGGCATGTACTACAGGCATGTACTACAGGTGTGTACTACAGGCCTGTACTACAGGCATGTACTACAGGCATGTGCTTACAGGCATGTACTACAGGCATCTACTACAGGCATCTACTACAGGCGTGTACTACAGGTGTGTGCTTACAGGCATGTACTACAGGCGTGTACTACAGGTGTGTACTACAGGCCTGTACTATAGGTGTCTGCTTACAGGCCTGTACTACAGGTGTGTGCTTACAGGCATGCACTACAGGTGTGTGCTTACAGGCATGTACTACAGGTGTGTACTACAGGCCTGTACTACAGGTGTGTGCTTACAGGTATGTACTACAGGCCTGTACTACAGGCGTGTGCTTACAGGCATGTACTACAGGCGTGTACTACAGGTGTGTACTACAGGCCTGTACTATAGGTGTCTGCTTACAGGCCTGTACTACAGGTGTGTGCTTACAGGCATGTACTACAGGTGTGTGCTTACAGGCATGTACTACAGGTGTCTGCTTACAGGCCTGTACTACAGGTGTGTGCTTACAGGCATGTACTACAGGTGTGTGCTTACAGGCATGTACTACAGGTGTGTGCTTACAGGCGTGTACTACAGGTGTGTACTACAGGCCTGTACTACAGGTGTGTGCTTACAGGCATGTACTACAGGTGTGTGCTCACAGGTGTGTACTACAGGTGTGTACTACAGGTGTGTACTACAAGTGTGTACTTACAGGCCTGTGCTCAGAGGCATGTGCTCATGGGGGTTACTACAGGTGTGTATTACAGGTGTGTACTACAGGTGTGTACTACAGGCGTGTACTACAGGCGTGTCCTGACAGGCATGTGCAACAGGCATGTGCCAAGTTAGCTAATTGGCTGTAGTCATCTACAACACGCCTGGGCTGGGTTAGGAGTTGAAACCAGCTTAAATTTTCGATCTGGGGGACCAGATCAAAGCCTCCTGTGGCTAAGTGTGCATGGAGACCTGGGGGAGACCTGGGGGAGACCTGGGGGAGTGGTGGGGATGCTGGACTGAGTTCCACGGACTCTCGCTGCCCAGGCCAACGCGTAAACGACGCCCGTGTATGCGTGGGGGGACTGGAAGGACCCGGGAAAACACTTGACAGCAACCTCGCTCGCACAGCTGCATTGCAATGGCAAGCGGCCTTCCAGAGGTCAGAGGTCAGAGGGTGTAAGGAGGAAGTTCTCCACGCTGCCTGACCCCAGGGAAAGGGCTCAATCCCGTTGGATTATTTCCCCTCGGAATTTGTAAATCCCAGCCTAAGGAATGTTGACAACCAGACTGCATCAAGCTGATGAGGGGTTGACAATCCTTATTGACTTCCCCCTTAACTGGATAGATGGCACACCGCACCGGGCACATGGGTAACTCACCCGCTTGCCCGAACACTCCCTCTGCTTCTCGCATCTCCTCGTTCATCTTCGCCAGCCGCAGCCTGTGGATTCAATGTGTAGATCAGCGGCGTTAGGGCTGGTGAGTCTTATCCTGCCACCCTCCCTCACGCGGAAACCCTAAATCGTACGGTCAAGGAACAGCCGATTCGGTCCACCACGCCAGCGACCAGTTAGACCCTCTCCCCCCCACCCGGCCTTTCTCCTCATAGACCCCCCCCCCCCCGACCGATGCCGCTCAGGTTAAAGCAGAGCCTCTTGCATTTATATAGCGACTGGGGCTTCCCGGCCCCAGTGCGGGGAGACTCGGCGGCCCAGCCAATGACTTTCCAGGGAAGTCCCGGCGATGGGCGGGGCCAGAAGGCTCCGCCCAGCCTCTTTCACAATCTCCGGTTGGGGGATAAATACTGGGGAAGACTCACCTCCACCTCCCCCACCCGCTCTTCTTCCGATCCTGGTGACTGTGGGATCTATCACATCCACCTGAGAGGGAGGATGTCTTAGGTTTAACGTCCCATCTGAAAAAATATAGCCAACTCCCTTTCGGAAGTTGCCGTTATGTTCACAGGATCTTGCTGAGGTTGACAGGACCCTCCACTCAGTGAAGCCTCAGATCAGGAAATGGAAGGGGAAATGTGGAATGTCTAAGATAAATTCTGCTGTGTTCGGGAGAGTTCCAGGTTTCCAGACCTGGGCTCTGTGGAATGATGTTGGTCCGATGCCCTCCTTCACCCTCTGTGACCACCATGGCACAGCTCCTACCCTCCACCTCCGATCGCCACGTACCCCGCTCTCACCCTCCCTCCACCACCCCACCCCCCCCTCCAACCCACACCCTCTCAAAACTCAAAGCTCGCTCTTTCGAAACCACTTCACACAAAGGCTGGTGTCAGGAATCTGTGGAATTCTTTACCGCAGAGGGGTGTAGAGGCTGGGGGTCGTTCAGTTTATTCAAGGCTGAGGTAGACAGGTTTTTAATCAGTAAGGGAACGAGGGTTATGGGGACAAGGCAGGAAAGTGGAGTTGAGGATTATCAGATCAGCTATGATCTCATTGAATGGCGAAGCGGGCTCGATGGGCTGAATGGCCTACTTCTGCTCCTACATCTTATGGTTTAATGGTCTTATGGTGCAGGTTTGAAACTGTCCGCTAAAGGCAATTGGTGGAACATCGACTTGTCAGTTTTAAATCCGAGATTGATAGGTTTCGGTTAACTGGTGGGATGTGAAGGGAAGCCGGGTACTAAGATGCCAAACGGCCTCCCTCTGTTCTCCCTGTGCACCTACCTCCTTGCTGGCCTCTTCTCCGGGCCGGAGATGGTGAGCGAAGGAGGGAGCTTTCTGGAGCTGCTCATGAGGTTGGAATGGGTGAGGCTGGGCGAGGAGAATAGGTACCCCACCCCACCCCGCTACCCCCCCCACCCCCCCACCCCCGGCTGCTCGATAAATGACACCAGTCCCGCTTTGTCCTGGGAAATGTCCCCGACAACTGGATCCGGCCCTTCCACACCAGGCCTCTGGGGGAAGTGATCGCTGAATCGGGGGGGACGGGTATGAGAATCCTCCCCACCTCCACCAGATCACTGGCTCCTCTGTGGGTTGAACCTTCTGTGTCGCTAAACAGGGAACAGGTATACCCCACGTCCGATTCTCAGGTCTGCGCTGCCCTAGTTGAGTTTAGATGACGCGATGCATCAAGTGTCGTAAAGGATCTTAGGACCGACCCAGCACCCAGAGCACAGGAGGAAAAGTCAGCCAGGTATTCTGGCTTTCAGTCATGGTGCATAAGACGTAGGAGCAGAAGTAGGCCATTCAGCCCATCGAGCCTGCTCCACTATTCAGTGAGATCATGGCTGATCTGATAATCCTCAACTCCACTTTCCTGCCTTTTCCCCATAACCCTCGATTCCCTTAAAGTTTAAAAATCTGTCCATCTCAGCCTTGAATATACTGAACGACCCCCAGATCCTACCCCCCCCCCCTCTGCAGTAAAGAATTCCACAGATTCACTATCCTCTGAGAGTAGAAATTCCTCATCTCTGTCTTAAATGGGCGACCCCTTACTCTGAGATTCTGCCCTCTGGTCCTAGACTCTCCCAGAAAGGGAAACAATCTCTCAGCATCTACCCTGTCAAGGCCCCTGAGGAATCTTAAGTATTTCAATAAGGTCACCTCTCAATCTTCTAAACTCCATTGAGTACAGGTCCAACCTACTCAAGCTCTCCTCATAAGAAAATCCCTCCATACCCGGAATCAACCTAGGGAACCCTCTCCGGACTGCCTCCAATGCCAGTATATCCTTCCTTAGATAAGGGAACCAAAACTGTTTGCATATTCTAGGTGTGGTCTAATTAGTACCTTGTATAGTTTTAGCAAGACTTCCCTATTTTTAGACTCCATTGCCTTTGAAATAAAGGCCAACATTCCATTTGCCTTCCCTATTACCTGTTGAACTTGTATGCTAGCTTTTTTTGAGGGTTTTGAGAGTTCTACACAACAGCCCAACCCACTTCATTCATTAGGACAGAAAAACATTCTAGACTCTGGCTGTAGCTTCATTAAAAAAAAAACCCAAATTTCCCACTTATATACTTTCCCGGACCTCATATGCTTTCTCATGGTCTGTGACCCGAAATGAGTCCTGAGTGTCTCAGGTCTGGACCTCAACTCTCCACGAGCAATTAATCCGGTCAACATTCACCACCCCAGTGCAGACACAAAGGGTGAGGCACCGGTGAGGCGATGGAGATCTGTCAAGCCTTTGGGGGAGGGGGGGGGGGTGGGGGATGGGAGTTGGTGGGGGGAGAGACTGGGGAGAGAGGTAGGGGATAGAGGATCGGAAAGATACCCAGAAGCCTCTCGGCACTCACAGTGTGACAATGTCAGCATTTGCTGTGTCAATGGCGATCGTAATCGGGTTTTTGCCATTCTCATCCACTGCACTTTGACTAGCTCCACGCTTCAAGAACAGGCACACCAGGCTGCAATAAATCACAGATGATAATAAACAGAGATTGTCCGAAAAAGCCAGATTAATAACTTGGCAGCGGTGACACTGAAGGACTAGTTAATCATGCATTATCTCCAATCGACTAGCGCCCAGGCAGCGATGTTAATGAGGCTTGAGCACAGGTTAGGCTCTGAGTGAGTGGAGTTGTGCATTGAGAACAGGGAGCAGGTGGACAGACAATCCTGTTTGTACCCAGACAGCGGCTTGCGTTTATATAGCACAGGAGCTCAGGGCTGGTGCAAGAGCATGAGGCAGCCCAGGCAAACCTTCAGCCTTAGGCACCTGAACCCTCTCCTGCCAATATGAACTCTCAAAAATGAATATTGCGCATTAGTACAAACAAAAATTCAGCATGAATAATTACAGATTTCTTTTACATGATAGAGGAGATTATTATGACGCGGGTTGTACATTCTCATTGTTCTACACTTTTTGCAGTGTAAGTCCTGGAAGAGATGTGTTTTAATGTAAATGTGTGGAATGTGGCTAACATGATGTAATCCTGCAACAGTTATTACGTGGTTTTATTAATAATCACGGCCATAGAATGAGCTGGATTAAGTTACATAAGAACGTAAGAAATAGGAGCAGGAGGAGGCCATTCTCAAGCCTGCCCCGCCATTCAATAAGATCGCGGCTGATCGGCCCCAGACCTCATCTCCTCTTCCCTGCCAGCTCCTCACAGCCCTCAACTCTCCGAGACTTCAAAAATCTACCTACCGCCTCTTTAAATGCTTTCAGTGATCGAGCCACCACATCTCTCTGGGGTAGAGAATTCCAGACATTCACCACCCTCTGAGAGAAGAAATTCCTTCGCATCTCAGTTTTAAATGAGTGTCCCCTTATTCTGCAACTATGTCCCCTAGTTCGAGAATCCCCCACTAGTGGAAACATCTTCTCAACATTAACCCTGTCAAGCCCCCTCAGAATCTTGTACGTTTCAATAAGATCACCCTTCATTCTTCTAGACTCCAATGAATAAAGGCCTAACCTGTTTAGCCATTCTTGATAAATCAACCCCTTCATCCCAGAATCAGCCTGGTGAATCTCTTTAGAACTGCCTCCAATGCCAGTATATCCTTTCTTAAATATGGGGACCAGGACTGTCCACAGTACTCCAGGTGTAGCCTCACCAACACCCTGTACAGCTGTAACAAGACTTCCCTATGTTTAAACTCCAACCCCCTGAGCAATACAGGCCAAAATTCCATCTGCCTTCTTAATGACTTGATATTATTTACTGACTCGCAGTTTTGAAATAGCCATGAAGATGTACAAATCAGTCAAACGGTCACGTAAGCTGAATGAGAAACATACAAAAGGTTGGGAAAAGCTGTCATGTAAATACGTGGAAATCTGAATGTATGTGAGTGTATGTGGATGTGTTTGAGTGGGTCTAGACTGCCTGATGCCTGTTATTTATTTACGTTGCTTCATAAATGGGAAAACCCCCAAGTTTTGCCGCTCTAGGTAACTGCCCAGTTGGCCTGTTGGTTGTACCAACCCCGCAGGAGGGTCACCAAACACAGTGAGTCACGTTGGAGATTTTAGGACAGGAGTGACTGGGAGGAGGGTCCTTCCCCGGGGTGGGGGTGGTGGGAGAGTGGGGGAGGGGGACTGGAGGCTAAGGCTGAGGTGGGGTTGCCTCTCAGTGCCTTGCCCTGCCTTCCCGACGCTGGGTCCCCTTCTGTGCTTGATAATGAGGGACCCCCAATAAAACCCGAGGGGCCCCAATACAACCAGCCCCCCACCCCGGCCGGGAGGCTGCTGTCAATCCCCAGAGGCTGTGATGGGCGACGTTTCAATGCTACAGTGAAGGTGGCACCCAAAAGTCTCTGTGGTGCCGCTAAATTGCTCAGAGCTAATGGGTGTCAATTGGGCCATTAGTCAATTTGACATTCCTGCAGCTGACAACTCCACCTTAGCTCATTCCGCCCTCCGTCTTCCTGGGGGCAGGATTCTTCAGCTGCCAGGAGACTGACAAGGAGCCTCTCCCATGGTCAGGTGGGGTGGTTCATGCTGTAACCGGTCGCATGAAACCCAGCCCACTCTCTGTATGAACCTGAGCACAGCCGATTAAGTCTGATGTAATTGAGGAGCTGAAGACAATTGAATAATTTCATAGCCCAGCCGTAGAGAAACAATTTATTCTGGTGGGAGTGTTTGATGTACCTGTCCTGTACCTGTCCTGGGAGTGTTTAATGGGGACAGTGTAGAGGGAGCTTTACTCTGTATCTAACCCTGTGCTGTACCTGTCCTGGGAGTGTTTGATGGGGACAGTGTAGAGGGAGCTTTACTCTGCATCTCACCCCGTGCTGTACCTATCCTGGGAGTGTTTGATGGGCACAGTGTAGAGGGAGCTTTACTCTGTATCTAACCCTGTGCTGTACCTGTCCTGGGAGTGTTTGATGGGGACAGTGTAGAGGGAGCTTTACTCTGTATCTAACCCTGTGCTGTACCTGTCCTGGGAGTGTTTGATGGGGATAGTGTAGAGGGAGCTTTACTCTGTATCTAACCCCGTGCTGTACCTGTCCTGGGAGTGTTTGATGGGGATAGTGTAGAGGGAGCTTTACTCTGTATCTAACCCCGTGCTGTATCTGCCCTGGGAGTGTTTGATGGGGACAGTGTAGAGGGAGCTTTACTCTGTATCTAACCCTGTGCTGTACCTGTCCCAGGAGTGTTTGATGGGGACAGTGTAGAGGGAGCTTTACTCTGTATCTCACCCTGTGCTGTACCTGTCCTGGGAGTGTTTGATGGGGACAGTGTAGAGGGAGCTTTACTCTGTATCTAACCCTGTGCTGTACCTGTCCTGGGAGTGTTTGATGGGGACAGTGTAGAGGGAGCTTTACTCTGTATCTAACCCCGTGCTGTACCTGTCCTGGGAGTGTTTGATGGGGACAGTGTAGAGGGAGATTTACTCTGTATCTAACTCCGTGCTGTACCTGTCCTGGGAGTGTTTGATGGGGACAGTGTAGAGGGAGCTTTACTCTGTATCTAACCCCATGCTGTACCTGTCCTGGGAGTGTTTGATGGGGACAGTGTCGAGGGAGCTTTACTCTGTATCTAACCCCGTGCTGTACCTGTCCTGGGAGTGTTTGATGGGGACAGTGTAGAGGGAGCTTTACTCTGTATCTAACCCCGTGCTGTTCCTGTCCTGGGAGTGTTTGATGGGGACAGTGTAGAAGGAGCTTTACTCTGTATCTAACCCCGTGCTGTACCTGTCCTGGGAGTGTTTGATGGGGACAGTGTAGAGGGAGCTTTACTCTGTATCTAACCCCGTGCTGTACCTGTCCTGGGAGTGTTTGATGGGGACAGTGTAGAAGGAGCTTTACTCTGTATCGAACCCCGTGCTGTACCTGTCCTGGGAGTGTTTGATGGGGACGGTGTAGAGGGAGATTCACTCTGCCACTACGTGGGTAAAATCTGGCACAAACTCTCAGCAGAAGTTTTTGAACAAAAGAAAGGAGAATGCCAGAAAAGAGTGAGTGAATCCTGATCAATCCCCTTACATGCCTCTGATTTGGGAACGGGTGTGTTTCCTTTTTGAATGAGTTAGTTTACGCTCTCAAACCCGGGGCTCGGTTAATTCTGCAGTATTAGGGGCACCTGGTACCATGCCCGCCTTACCCGGTGTGCCCGTGGATGGTGGCGTGGTGGAGCGGGCCCCGGCTGTGGATGTCCATCTGGTTCACGTTGGCTCCATTCTGTAGCAGGAACTCACAGGCCACCAGCGAACCCTGGAGGGTCGGTGGGGGGAGACATGTCGTGTGCGGAGCGGAGGAGAAGAGGGGGCAAAGAGGGAGCAAAAGAATCAAGGTTTAGTCCAGTTATCTGCCAGCGGAATCATATTTCTCAAAGACATTGAGGAGCAGGATCTTCATGGAGAATGTCCAGTCCCTGTGACTACAGCTAATCCACTGGCTTCACTCTGGGCCGATAATCTGTCTGCCACATGACATACAACCTGCCCAACCTTTATCACAATGAAATCAGCAGAGGTTCAGGTTCCAAGGAATCTTGTCCTTGTGCCATCCCATTGGATCCATTCCCTCCCCTTGCAGCGATCCCAATGGAATAATGGAACGCTCCCATTCAGCAGATTCCCAATGATGGAAATCACATTCACTTCCATCACCAATTGAGGCAAACGCCACCACACTTTTGTCTCCCCCAAAACAGGAATATTAAGAGAGAGGTTTCTAAATGCTGGGGGATACAGGGCGACGGGGGGTGGGGGGGTGAGGGGGGTTGATGGGGGGGGGGCTGTGTGGGGCAGTGGGGTTAGTTTTGGACTGTCCTTGTTTCGGCTGTGGCTCGGGGGGGTCGCCCTTTCACCTCCATTGTCAAAAGACATCAGACACTTGAGCGCACAATCCAGCCCGGCACTCCTGCCTGGGACTGAGGGATTACCGCACAGTCGGAGGTGCCATCTTTTGGATGAGATGGTACACCAAGGCCTCGCCTGCCCCTTTCAAATCGATGCTAAAAATCACACCTACTGGGAGAAGCTGGGGAGCCAGTTCACCCAATTGGCTAGAGCGCGGTTCAGAATAACACCAACAGCGTGGGTTCAATTACTCTTCCGGCTGAGCTAGACTTGGGGCTTGCCTGTTCACCCTGCCCCTGACAGTCGAAGGCCAATGACAAACCACCATTGCCAAGGAAACGGCTCCAAAACATGGGCTGACTATGAGCCAAGGACCTGCCTTTGGACAGAGCACTCATGGAGTGGGTTCAGAAGGAGATCACTGATGTCCTGGTCAACATCAGTCCTTAAGCACCACTGCCAGAAACAGACTAACCAGGCGTTTATCTCATTGGCATTTGGGGGAGCTCGCTGTGTGTAAATTGGTTCCCAGATCCTCCCCATTGTAACAGTGACCACTTCAAAATGAACGCAAGACCTGTGAAATGTTTTGGGATCTCCTGTGGACATATTAATTAATTATTATATTATGTTAATTAATTAAGCATTATATAAATGCAAGTTCTTTCTCTGGAAAAGAGCTGAGGGGCTGGATACCTGTGGTTTCTGTCTGGAACACTGATGTGATGCAGGGTCAGTGCTTGGGCCCAGCTATTCACAATCTATATCAATGATCTGGACGTGAGGGGATTAAATGCAGAGTATTTCTTAAATGAGGAAGTGCTGAATTTCAGAGGGACCTGGGTGACCTTGTTAATGAGTCACTGAAAGCTAACGTGCAGCTACAGCAAACAATTAAGAAGGCAAACGGTATGTTGGCCTTTACAAGAGGATTTGAGTACAGGAGTAAAGATGTCTTACTGCAATTATATAGAGCCTTGTTGAGACCGCATCTGGAGTACTGTGTTCATATTTTGGGCCCCTTATCTAAGGAAAGATTTACTTGCTTCAGAGGGAGTGTAACCAAGGTTCACCAAACTAATTCCTGGGGTGGAGGGATCGTTCTGTGAGGAAAGATTAAATAGACTGGGCCTTTATTCTCTGGAGTTGAGAAGAATGAGAGGTGATCTCATTCGGGGCTTGACAGGGTAGATGCAGGAAGGTTGTTTCTTTTGGCTTGGTGGGGGGAGGGGGTCTAGAACCAGGGGACACAGTCTCAGAATAAGGAGCAGGTCATTTAGGATTGAGATGAGGAGGAATTTCTTCACTCAGAGTAGTGAATGTTTGGAATTCTCTACCCCAGAGGACGATGGAGGCTCAGTCATTGAGTATGTTCAAGACTGAGATTGATAGATTTCTACATCTTAAAAACATCAAGGGATGCAGGAATAGTGCAGGAAAATGTGGAAGATCAAGCATGATCTCATTGAATGCCGGAGTGGGCTCAAAGGGCTGAATGGCCTACTCCAGCTCCTATTACTTCTGTTCTAGTGCTCTTATACCCTTCCCCAGTCCCAGACTGTTATTTACAGGCTTCAAACCCGAGACGCTTCAACATGGGGAATGTCAGGTGATGCCAATTAATCATTGTCAGGAAATAGTCAAGTTGGCTGAACTACAAAGGTTTCTAAAGCCACCCTTTATTCAAGGCCTAGTAAAAGCTCCATAAACCCTAGAGCTGCAGTACTGAGCTGCACTGAGCGGGTTAATCTCTCTATGTGGGTGGGTTGGGACAATGCTTCCCCAGCTGAAAGGTAACGAATTCTGTCTTTACCGGAGTCACGGCCTGGATGAGTGGAGTTTTATTCTCATCTGATGCATTCACCCAGTTGACATCGGCCCCGTGTGCCAATGCATCAGCCATGACTGGGAGACTTTGGAGTGCGGCGGCCCGGTAAAGCAGGGCTCCCGGGTGGAGGTCTCGCAGGTCCTCATTGCTCCCGGCGCCTGGGGTTCCTTTGTCATTCACATCTGTAAACAGGAAACACAAGAGAGAGAGGAAATGTGCGTCAGCGAGAACCGCACCCAGGATTGCAATGGCACACCTTACACAGCATCGTAACAACAGCCCAGGGGGCATCGGGGAAGAGAGGGTAGACAAAGCAAAACCGACACCAGATCAAAGAGAGGACCCGGGCCCCAAAGACCCTTTGCTCCCACGACACGTCCCAGTCTCGCACCCGTGGACAATTCGATTTGCCTTTCGTGGATCCAAAATTGGCTGAATTCCGCACGTTGAGCTCCGTCTGCCATAGTCTTACCCACTCTCCTAGGCTGGGGCTTTCCATCCGGGAGACTGAGTCCGGAGGCGGAAGCAGGAGTCGGGGTGAAGGGACCGGCTGTTTAACTCATTAATTACGCAGCCGGGAGGAGCATGTCGAATCTCATGGCGGGGGCTGGGTGGGGGGGAGGGAGGGTGGGGGGGGGTGGGGGAGGGGGGGTGAGGGGCAGGAAGAGGCCTGCCCGCCCTCCCCTCATAGGCTCCGTCGCCTGGGTGCCACGTTTGAACAGCCGGCGGCCATTCACTCTTCCACTCTGCCCCTGGGTGCCCCCCTCCCACTGTCCGCCCCCCACTCCACTCCCCCCGCAAGTCCTGGCTCGGCCTCACCCCCCCCCACCTCCCCTGTGCCCCAGCTTCGGCGCAGCCGCTACCTCTCAGTCATGGAGTGAAAGGAAGGCAAAAGCAGTGCCCGCTAGCCTGAAAGCCCCATGAGGAGTCTCCCCTGCCAGGCGCTCGCCCCCTTAGGCAGGGCCGTGAAGCAGAACGTCAAATCCTGCTCCCTCACCCGCCAAATCCTGCTCCCCCGCCTGCCAAATCCTGCACCCACCCACCCGCCAAATCCTGCTCCCCCACCCGCCAAATCCTGCTCCCCCGCCTGCCAAATCCTGCTCCCCACCCACCCGCCAAATCCTGCTCCCCCACCCGCCAAATCCTGCTCCACCACCCGCCAAATCCTGCTCCCTCACCCACCAAATCCTGCTCCCCCACCTGCCAAATCCTGCTCCCCAGCCTGCCAAATCCTGCTCCCCCGCCTGCCAAATCCTGCTTCCCCGCCTGCCAAATCCTGCTTCCCCACCTGCCAAATACTGCTCCATCGCCCCCACCTGCCAAATCCTGCTTCCCCACCTGCCAAATCCTGCTCCCTTGCTCCCACCTGCCAAATCCTGCTCCCTCGCTCCCACCTGCCAAATCCTGCTCCCCCACCTGCCAAATCCTGCTCCCCCACCCGCCCGCCATGATTCCTGCTGCTGGCAGGAGTGGAAAATTCTGTCCTTAGTCTGGGTACCTCTGTAGCTTCCTGCACCCGTCCCCAAAACCTAATGTGCCTCCTAACATCGGATCAAATTTGATACATATATCTCTCTGTTCCCTGATCCAAATGATAAAAATGGTGAATATCTGAGTTCCCAGTACAGATCTCTGCATGGGGAATACCACTTGTCACATCCCCCCAGTCAGGATACATTCCCTTTATCCCTACAATTCTACTCCTACCTCCCAACCAATTATCAACCCATAATCTCTTGCGTGGAATCCCATCAATTCCTCCTGGAATTCATATAAATATTATCCATCAACACTCCCTAAGCCCCATGTTCGTGACCTCCTCAAAAAATACATCAGACGTGCTGGGGATGCAGCGTACATTGTCCATATGGATTTTAAGAAAGCATTTGACAAAGTACTACATGAAAGACTGGCAACATTGAGGCTCACGGAATCAAGTTAGGGTAAGCTTGGGTGAACAAAATTGGATGAAGGACAGAAGACAGAAAGTTGTAGTAAATGGATGGTTTTCAGACTGGAGGCTGGTAGATAATGGTGTTCCCAAGACTGAGTGTGAGGATCATTGCTTTTTTGATATTTGTAGATCACTTGAATATCAGAATACGGAGTCAAATTTCCAGATTTGACGATGATACCAAATTTGGAGGTGTGGCAAACAGCGAGGATAATATCAATCCATGGCAACAGGACATGGGCTAGTAGAGGGGTAGACAAGAGGTAGCTGGAGTTTAATACAGAGAAGCATGAGGTGATACAGTTTGGCAGGAGGGAGAGGGGGAGGTAGTAGAGATGAAAAAGGACAGTTCTAAAGAGTGTGCAGGGACAGAGGGACCTGGGGGGGTTCATCTGCATCGAAGGTGGCAGGACATATTAAGAGAGTGGCTAGCAAAGCGGATGGGATCTTGTTCTTCATGAGTAGAGGCATTGAGCACAAAAGCAGAGAGGTTACGCTGAACTTTCCCAAAGTTCTGCTCAGGCCCCACCTAGAGTATTGTGTCCAGTTCCGGCCCCCACACTTTTGGGAAGGATGTGAGGGTCCTTGAGAGGGTGCGGAAGAGATTTATCAAGATGGTTCCAGCGACGAAGGCTTTTAATTACATGACTAGGTTGGTGAAACTGGGATTGTTCTCCTTGGGGCAAAGGAGGTTGAGGGAGAACCATTATCACAACGTTATAGCTGGTAGTGAAAGAGAATCTGTTCCCTTGAGCTGATGCTACAAGGCCCAGGTTTAAGGTTTGGGGGTAGAGATACTGAGTTGGGGGAAGATGTGAGGAAGGGTGTTTTTACACCGCAAATGTGAGTGACCTGGGGTCAGTGGTGTTTAATCAAAGGAAGTTGCACTCTTACCTGGGCAGGAGGACAAGGTTTTCCCTCTTGGCTTCACGAAAGGTTTTGGTGGTTTTTCTGGTTTCTGGGTTTTCTCCAAGGTGTTCGTGTGCTGATTTCGCCTCAAGCTGCACTGACGGAGCTTGATGCCACTTTCTGGAAGCTTGTGGATAAATTTCTTCTCCACGTACTTGGCCCGAATCCAGGCCTCCTTCTCTTGCCTGTGTGAGGAGAAGAGGCTGTCTTTTACCGTGCCAGATACATTTCAGCGTTCAGAATGAAGGTAAAGTGGGACCTGCACCATGTTAAGGAGGATGTTAACACCCCCCCACACTGCCCCCCGCCCCCCCAACATTGGTAAATCCTTACCGAGGGGAACCAGGGTGAGGCTTTTTCACTGTCATCGCTTCGATTCGAGCTTCGTAGATTCCATTAATGGTGGAATTTCCCAATTCACACATCAGCTGTTTGAGAGAAAGATTTCGAGTGAGAGGAGTGACAGAGAGTGAGAGGAGTGACACAGAGTGAGAGGAGTGACAGAGAGTGAGAGGAGTGACAGAGAGTGAGAGGAGTGACACAGAGTGAGAGGAGTGACAGAGAGCGAGAGGAGTGACAGAGAGCGAGAGGAGTGACACAGAGTGAGAGGAGTGACACAGAGTGAGAGGAGTGACAGAGAGTGAGAGGAGTGACACAGAGTGAGAGGAGTGACACAGAGTGAGAGGAGTGACAGAGAGTGACAGGAGTGAGACAGAGTGAGAGGAGTGACAGAGAGTGAGAGGAGTGACAGAGAGTGAGAGGAGTGACACAGAGTGAGAGGAGTGACACAGAGTGAGAGGAGTGACACAGAGTGAGAGGAGTGACACAGAGTGAGAGGAGTGACAGGGAGTGAGAGGAGTGACAGGGAGTGAGAGGAGTGATACAAAGTGAGAGGAGTGACAGAGAGTGAGAGGAGTGACACAGAGTGAGAGGAGTGACAGGGAGTGAGAGGAGTGACACAGAGTGAGAGGAGTGACAGGGAGTGAGAGGAGTGACACAGAGTGAGAGGAGTGACAGAGAGTGAGAGGAGTGACAGAGAGTGAGAGGAGTGGACACAGAGTGAGAGGAGTGACAGAGAGTGAGAGGAGTGAGACAGAGTGAGAGGAGTGACAGAGAGTGAGAGGAGTGACAGAGAGTGAGAGGAGTGACACAGAGTGAGAGGAGTGACAGAGAGTGAGAGGAGTGACAGAGAGTGAGAGGAGTGACAGAGAGTGAGAGGAGTGACACAGAGTGAGAGGAGTGACAGAGAGTGAGAGGAGTGACACAGAGTGAGAGGAGTGACAGAGAGTGAGAGGAGTGACACAGAGTGAGAGGAGTGACAGAGAGTGAGAGGAGTGACACAGAGTGAGAGGAGTGACAGAGAGTGAGAGGAGTGACAGAGAGCGAGAGGAGTGACAGAGAGTGAGAGGAGTGAGACAGAGTGAGAGGAGTGACACAGAGTGAGAGGAGTGACAGAGAGTGAGAGGAGTGACAGAGAGTGAGAGGAGTGAGACAGAGTGAGAGGAGTGACACAGAGTGAGAGGAGTGACAGAGAGTGAGAGGAGTGACAGAGAGTGAGAGGAGTGACACAGAGTGAGAGGAGTGACAGGGAGTGAGAGGAGTGACACAGAGTGAGAGGAGTGACAGAGAGTGAGAGGAGTGACAGAGAGTGAGAGGAGTGACAGAGAGTGAGAGGAGTGACAGAGAGTGAGAGGAGTGACAGAGAGTGAGAGGAGTGACAGAGAGTGAGAGGAGTGACAGAGAGTGAGAGGAGTGACAGAGAGTGAGAGGAGTGACACAGAGTGAGAGGAGTGACACAGAGTGAGAGGAGTGACAGAGAGTGAGAGGAGTGACAGAGTGAGAGGAGTGACAGAGAGTGAGAGAGAAAGTCAAGCAGGCAAGGGGAGTGAGGAGAGAGATAGAGAGAGATGAATGTACAGAGATTGAGGGGAGACCCAGTGGGTGGGAAAGCGGATGGAGAATGGGGAAGGGTGAGAGAAAAGGGGGAGAACGACGGGGTAAAGGGGTAGTGCTGTGGTGGTGGGGGGAGGACAGGAGGGGGGGGGTGCGGGGAGAGTGAAGGGCATAGAGCTGGGAAGGACTGGGGTCGAGGGGGGAGAGTTGGGAAGGACCGGGGTCGAGGGGGGAGAGTTGGGAAGGACCGGGGTCGAGGGGGGAGAGTTAGGAAGGACCGGGGTCGAGGGGGGAGAGTTGGGAAGGACCGGGGTCGAGGGGGGAGAGTTGGGAAGGACCGGGGTCGAGGGGGGAGAGCTAGGCTGAGGGGGGAGAACCAGAGAAGGGGAAAAGCCAAGGTGGGGGTGGGGTGAGGTGGGAAGGGGTGTGGTGAAATGGGAAGTTAAGGGGAAAGGGAGAAAGGGAGAATGGGAAAATGGGGGGGGGGGAGAGAGAGAGGTAAATAGTGAGAGGGAAAGGGGAGAGACCGGGAAAGGGGAGAATGAGACACATACAGGGAAGGGGCAGAGAGTAATAAGAAAAGGGAGAAAGACAGAGAAGGGGATAGATGGCGAGAGAGAAAGGGAAACAGTGAAAGAGGGAGGGGGGGTAAGGGGAGAGAGAGGGTAGGGGAAAATGGAAGAGGGGGCGATGGAGGAAAAGGGAGTGAGAGGAGAGAGAGAGAAGGGGAAATGATGAGGGGAGGGAGGGAGGGGGCAAAAGGATGGTGGGGGGATAAATGTTCAGTGAGATGAAAGGAAAAGGGGAAAGAGAGAGAGGGAAAGGGAAGGAGAGACAGTAAGGGGAATACAATATGCAGGAAGTCCCACAGTTCTCACCTTCAACAGTTCAGGCTCCCAGGAATCAAGAGTCAGCGATCGGACTTTGGAAAAATGGACACCTAGACTCCTGTCAGAAATAAGGGAACCGGAGTTAGCTCAGTGCTCACACTCAGTCATCATGTCCTCATGGTCAATCCCAAGGGTCACTCCCCAGGCCCTGTCCTTCAATTAACTGTCTGGATAGATCCCTGATGGCCAGTGTCATGAAGCTATTAATGTAGACAATATTACTAGAAACAATATGTCTTTTAAAATAGAGGTTTAGTGTGTGGGTGTGTCTTAACTGGATTAAAGCCAGCTAGTCTGGGTGCTTTGATGGGCACTAGTTTTGATATGTAAGAGAGATAGCGTGTATTTGCATTTTTTGAATAGAGCATTTAGTAAGTGGGGTGAAAATGGACACCTAGCTAGCAGATACCAAGCAATATGTTTATATTATGAATAAAACTGGTACTATGAAAGGGGTTTTATTGTTAGGGAGGTTTAGTTCAGAGGTTGGTGATACAATGAGAATTAATATTGAATGGGGCTGGTAGGTATAACTTCAGCAGTTTTCGGGTGTACAGGACAGAGGCAATGAGAGAGCAAAAGGCAGCTGTAAGCCTCCAACTGTCTCCACAGCAACCAAAGTGAAAGGGACCTCATCTTGAATTCGTAAGGTGAAAATGCTTTGTCTGGTGTCTGGTTAAGTCTATGGGTTACTAGAGTCTTAATGGAGATTAGTTTGGGAATTTGTTTAAAGTTATGATAGTAGTAATTTGTAGCCATGTGTATATATATTTTAACCTGTGTAAATTAATAAAATGTTTGAATTAGTTTAATGTAAAACCTCGAGAACTGGTGTCTGATTCCTGAGTTTAGAGTCGTATCCCAAACAAATAAAATTATAGGTTATGACAGTTGTTTAAAGTTTCCCTCTGGGATTTTTAAACAACTCCGCTTCACCAACTGCACCGGTCACAACAGTCAGTGCTCAGACTGACTCCTGTCGCTCAGATTTGTGGCTTGTTCCCAGCAATCAGCTCAAAGTTCTGAGTTCCCAGCATCGAACTAATACTAAAACTCAGGAGAGTGAGTACCTGACAAACTGGAGAATGTAAATCACTGGGACTCAGCAACTGAGGCTCCGCGATATTCCTTACACCGTCCATCACTGTTCCTTAATCCCAGCCATTTGTATCCTCATCCACCATGACTAATAATTGTAGAACAAGGACAGGCCAGAACAGGACAATGCCGGCTGGTCTGGGGTGATGTCAGGAAGCACCTGGGAGAGTGAAAATCTGGAACTCTCTCTCCCCTAAAAAAAAAAGCTGCTGAGACTGGAGGCCAAGTTAAAATGTCAACGCTGAGATTGAGGATTTTTGTTATAAAACCAGAGCAGCTGGATGGAGTTAAGATACAGATCAACCATGATCTGATTAAAGGGCAGAGCAGGTTTAAGAGGCTGAATGGCCTCCTATTCCTATGTTGCTGTCACATCATCGACAAATTTGTAGATGTTCTTTGCTATCCATCAGTTCAGTCAGTAATGAGGGCCTAGCGCAGGCCCTTGCTGGACAGCACAACTCACATTCTGATCATTTGAATACCTGCCCAATATCACTACTTTCCATTTCCCGCTGCACAGCCAATTTCATAGCCTCATCAATCATTTTCTTTCAATCACAGTTTCGCCTTAATCAACAGTCTCTTATGTGGAACTTTATCAGATGCCTTCTGGAGGTCGATATAATGAATACCTATAGACTGTCCTCTGTTCAGTACTTCAGGGTTCTCAGCAAAGGGCCTAGCCAGGGACTGCGCCAAAGTTAATTTGGGTCAGTTGACTGCTGCGGCCCCTCCCTCGCCTGTTACCTGTGGATTCCGGAACATTCTATGCAGAGGGTGATGCCAAGGTTGATGCTGGCCCATTCTGGCAGGGCTTCGTTGCAATCGCAGCAATGAGCGTTCCCAGGGATGCCTTGTACCTGCTCCAGGCCCTGCTTCTTGTCTGGTCTCACTTCATCAGGGATATCGAAGACTCCTGTAGACATAGACGAAGTCCTTTCCAACTTCTGAAAAGACAGCAAGCTGAGCTCAAACAAATATAGACAACAGTGAAAAGTAAAGGTGCAGTCCCGCAGCTCAGCAGGTTCGGGGTTCAGACAGAATACTAAATTAGCTCTTGCAGGGTTTCCCGAGATAAACGTACTGTGTGGTGACCCAAACAAACTGGACGCCATCCACAGTCTGGTCTCTGATTGCAAACTGGGTCTGAGTTGGGGCAATTCAGCGACCACAGTTAACTCTGTGACCCTGGATTAGAGCGGTGTAAAGATCAGCGAGGGTTCCTGATCCTGATCGCAGCCCGGTATTCCGGCTGGGAATGTATGGCTGTGTGATGTCAGACAGTCACACTCGCCACAATGACGAAGGACAGGAGCCTGCAATGTTTTAACAAAGGGGTCAGGGATGAAGAAAAGCCACTTTGGTGAGGTGTAGAAGGCAAGGAGGCAGTAATATCCAGGGGGACCCGTACCCCAGTGAGAGTCAGTGTGTGTGGGACCCGTACCCCAGTGAGATTCAGTGTGTGTGGGACCCGCACCCCAGTGAGAGTCAGTGTGTGTGGGACCCGTACCCCAGTGAGGGTCAGTGTGTGTGGGACCCGTACCCCAGTGAGATTCAGTGTGTGTGGGACCCGCACCCCAGTGAGAGTCAGTGTGTGTGGGACCCGTACCCCAGTGAGGGTCAGTGTGTGTGGGACCCGTACCCCAGTGAGAGTCAGTGTGTGTGGGACCCGTACCCCAGTGAGAGTCAGTGTATGTGGGACCCGTACCCCAGTGAGAGTCAGTGTGTGTGGGACCCGTATCCTAGTGAGAGTCGGTTTGTGTGGGACCCATACTCCAGTGAGAGTCAGTGTGTGTGGGACCCGTACCCCAGTGAGGGTCAGTGTGTGTGGGACCCGTACCCCAGTGAGAGTCAGTGTGTGTGGGACCCGTACCCCAGTGAGAGTCAGTGTATGTGGGACCCGTACCCCAGTGAGAGTCAGTGTGTGTGGGACCCGTATCCTAGTGAGAGTCGGTTTGTGTGGGACCCATACTCCAGTGAGAGTCAGTGTGTGTGGGACCCGTACCCCAGTGAGAGTCAGTGTGTGTGGGACCCGTACCCTAGTGAGAGTCAGTGTGTGTGGGATTTACCCCAGTGAGAGTCAGTGTGTGTGGGATTTACCCCAGTGAGAGTCAGTGTGTGTGGGATTTACCCCAGTGAGAGTCAGTGTGTGTGGGATTTACCCCAGTGAGAGTCAGTGTGTGTGGGACCCGTACCCCAGTGAGAGTCAGTGTGTGGGGGACCCGTACCCCAGTGAGAGTCAGTGTGTGGGGGACCTGTACTCCAGTGAGAGTCAGTGTGTGTGGGACCCGTACCCCAGTGAGAGTCAGTGTGTGTGGGACCCATACCCCAGTGAGAGTCAGTGTGTGGGGGACCTGTACTCCAGTGACAGTCAGTGTGTGTGGGACCCGTACCCCAGTGAGAGTCAGTGTGTGTGGGACCCATACCCCAGTGAGAGTCAGTGTGTGTGGGACCCATACCCCAGTGAGAGTCAGTGTGTGGGGGACCCGTACTCCAGTGAGAGTCAGTGTGTGTGGGACCCATACCCCAGTGAGAGTCAGTGTGTGTGGGACCCATACCCCAGTGAGAGTCAGTGTGTGTGGGACCCATACCCCAGTGAGAGTCAGTGTGTGTGGGACCCGTACCCCAGTGAGAGTCAGGGTGTGTGGGATTTACCCCAGTGAGAGTCAGGGTGTGTGGGATTTACCCCAGTGAGGGTCAGTGTGTGTGAGACCTGTACCCCAGTGAGAGTCAGTGTGTGTGGGATTTACCCCAGTGAGAGTCAGTGTGTGTGGGACCCGTACCCCAGTGAGAGTCAGTGTGTGTGGGATTTACCCCAGTGAGAGTCAGTGTGTGTGGGATTTACCCCAGTGAGAGTCAGTGTGTGTGGGATTTACTCCAGTGAGAGTCAGTGTGTGTGGGATTTACCCCAGTGAGAGTCAGTGTGTGTGGGATTTACCCCAGTGAGAGTCAGTGTGTGTGGGATTTACCCCAGTGAGAGTCAGTGTGTGTGGGATTTACCCCAGTGAGAGTCAGTGTGTTTGGGATTTACCCCAGTGAGAGTCAGTGTGTGTGGGATTTACCCCAGTGAGAGTCAGTGTGTGTGGGATTTACCCCAGTGAGAGTCACAGTGTGTGGGATTTACCCCAGTGAGAGTCAGTGTGTGTGGGACCCGTACCCCAGTGAGAGTCAGTGTGTGTGGAACCTGTAACCCAGTGAGAGTCAGTGTGTGTGGGATTTACCCCAGTGAGAGTCAGTGTGTGTGGGATTTACCCCAATGAGGGTCAGTATGTGTGGAACATTATCCCAATGAGATTCTGTGCCTCAGTAACATGACTAAGACCATATGTGGAGCTTTGATGAGTTTGTCAGTACCGAGTAGTTGTCCTCTCGTCTCTCGTTGAAGGCTGTTGCGATGCTTGACTGCACCGCGAGGATCCAGTTTTGCTGGTGTTTCTCTGAGTCAGCCTGAAGCATGCAGCTCCTGCCAGGGGGAACAGAACAAAGGCGTCAACCTCGCAAACCTGGATCATGGCCACAAGCCACTGAAAGTACGATGTATACAGTCTGACATGTCAAACTGTATGTGCTCCGATCCGAGTGCTTATTTTGTGTACATGTGTGTGGAAATGTCATACCATCTGCTGCTGAACAGGTCCCTTTCATGGGATGAACGTCAGGTGAATCTTGCCCACCTGAGCCTGCAGTTGCAGTGTATTCACTTTGGGGAGAGAGCCTCACTAACACGGCACACTCGTTTCCCGTAGTGACTTGCTGGGCCCTCTGCTCTAGGATTCCGCAGATACTGGCGCTTGCTAAATGTAGCGGGTACGAGCTGGTGTGGGAGCGGAGACCCCTCCTGTTTGGGTAAGGGTGATTGGACTCCTTCACTGAATGACATGAGTGAACCCAGTAGGGGGTTTAATGACAAATTGTGATCACTTTTACTAGTACCAGCCTTCTATTTCCAGATTAGTTGAAATGAATTCAGTTCCTTAAACCACCGTCTGAGATCACGTTTTCGAGATTACTAGTCCAATAATATAGCCATCACATCACCAGACGCAAGGTTCTGTCCCTGGACACTGTGCAAGTGTTAGATGGTATCTGGTTTCTCAAACCCCTCATTATTAAAACTACCACCATCAATCCCTCTCCGTTTCTGGTTATACGAATTTGTTCCTTACTGTACACAGCAAGAGTTCAATAGTGGAAGATTCAGGTTAGTGAGGAGGTTTTGGCTATCTTAAATCATTTTCGAGACACCAGGGAAACTGAGAGTATTCATCTTAGAGCAGGAAAGGTTAAGGGAGGAATTAATAGTGGTGTTTCAACAACCTGTGGCATTTTGGCAGAATGAGTTAGGAGAAAATATTCCTTGTGGGGGGCGGTTTTAAAACGAGAGGACACAGATTTAAAATAATTGACAAAAGTACCAGAGGGGAGATCAGGAATAAAACCAGAAAGTGCTGGAAAAACTCAGCAGGTCTGGCAGCCTCTGTGGAGAGAGAAACAGAGTTAGTGTTTCCAGTGCCTATGGCCCTTCTTCACAGCTAAAGAGAGGTAGAAATAAGATGGATTTTACACTGTTTAAGAGGGGGTGAAGCAGGTGGAGCAAGATTGAAGGCCAGGCATAAGTGGGAGATCAGGAGAGATGACATAGATGTCATGGGCACAAGACAAAGGGAGTGCTAATGATAGTATTCAGACTAAAGCAGGTGTTAATAGTGGCACAAAGGTCAGATAGCAGAATGTGTTAATAGCAGAACAAGGGTCAGGTTTTCTGTAAGTAAAACATGAGAATAAGTTACAGACTGGCCCCTGGGAGGGGGCGGTGGGGGGGGGTGGGTGGGAAATAAAAATAGAGGACAGGCTTCATGGTCTGAAGCTGTTCAACTCAATGTTAAGTCCAGGAGGCTGTGCAGTGCCTAATCGGAAGGTGAGGTGCTGTTCCTCCAGTTAGCATTGGGCTTCACTGGAACAATGCAGCAGGCCAAGGATGGACATGTGGGTATGAGAGCAGGGTGGAGTGTTGAAATAGCAAGCGACAGGAAGGTCTGGGTCACGCTTGCGGACTGAGCGAAGGTGTTCTGCAAAGCAATCACCCAGTCTGCGTTTAGTCTCCCCAGTAGTAGAGGAGACCACATTGGAAGCAGCGTATACAGTAGACTAAACTGAAAGAGGTGCAAGTGAAGCGCTGCTTCACCTGAAAGGAACGCTCAGGAGAGGGAGGAAAGGATTTATTTTTGCTTTATACAGGAAGGCTCTGCCTGAAAGGGCGGCAGAAGCAGATCCGTTATGAAATTTCAAAAGGGAATTGGATAATTGGATTTCAAAAAGTTAACTTTTGCAAAGTGGTGGAGAAAGGATGAGGGGGACTAGGAGGACAGACTGGTTGGCCCTTTCAAAGGATTGGTCAATTTATAAAAATATTCACTCATGGGATGTGGGCATCACTGGCTAGGCCAGCATTTATTGCCCATCCCAAATTGCCCTTGTTCAGAGGCATTTAAGAGCCAACCACATTGCTGTGGGTCTGAGTCACATGTAGGTAAGGGCAGCAAATTTCCTTCCCTAAAGGGCATTAGTGAACCAGATGGGTTTTTACGACAATCGGAAATGGTTTTGTGGTCATCATCAGACTCTTAATTCCAGATTTTCACTGAATTCAAATTTCACCATCTGCCGTGGTGGGATTCAAACATTACCCTGGGTCTCTGGAATACTAGCCCAGTGACAATACAACTAGGCCACCACCTCCCCTTTAATGTAAATCTGGCATATTTCCCCTCAAAAGATTGTTAAGGAAAAAACTGGACCAAGGAGACGAGATATTTGTTGGGTAAGGGTTTTGAGGGATTATAGAGTTAGAGGGATTAAATGGGGTTGTCATGAAGAGATATTAATATCTATAATGTTATTGGAAATTATTATTAAATTGGACTTCTAGTAGGGTGTGTGTCTATCTCTGTGTCTGTATGTGGCTTAATTGGATTAAAGCCAGCTAGTCTGGGTGTTTTGATGTATAGTAGTTTGAGATGTTAATTAGACAAACATAAGGAGGGGAAGATAGAGAGTAAATTTGCATTTGTTGAATAAACCATTCAAATGAGTGGGTGAAATCTTGCACCTAGCTGGGAGACACCAAGCAATGTGTTTATATTACTAAAATTGGTGGAACGAAAGGATTATTGTTAGGAGAGGTAAAATTAAAAAGCCTAGTAATACGATGGAAATTTTACATTCAAAGGGGAAGCTGGATATAAACAGAAAAGAGTTTGTGTGTGAGTCAGGGGCATTTAAGATCTAACCAGCCTGTAAGCCTACAACTGTGTCTGCAAAGGAGCCAAATTGCGAGGGATCTCATTTTGAATTCGTAAGGTCAAATATGCTTTGCCTGGTGTCTGCTTACAGTCTATAGGTTATTATTGCCTGGGTGAAGATTTACATGGGAGTGATTAATTTGGGGAATTGTTTAAAAGTTATTATGGTAGTAATTTGTAGACACGTGTGTGTGTTTAATTTGTTGTTAAATTATAAATATTTAATTTAGTTTTATATAAAGAAACCTCTTGAGGCTTGGTGGTCTTATTCCTGAATTCAGAGCTGCATCTCAAACATACCAATTGAAAATAAGGTTATGACAGTTGTTCAAGTTTCCTTCTGGGATTTAAATAACACAGCCTTTACCAACTGCTGTGTCATAACAGAGTTGAAGGACAGATCAATTATTTTCTGATTAGAAGAGCTGGCATTAGGGGCTGAATATCTGTTCTGTAATAAGACTACGCTGAAATTTCCCAGACCTGTGTAGGTGGTTTCGGAGATGGAGGATGGACAGGGATGGGGTGCACAGGAAAATACAATTGACTTGCGTCGGGCACGTTCCACATCAACATGAAAGCAAAATACTGCGGATGCCAGAAATCTGAAATAAAAACAGAAAATGCTGGAAAAACTCAGCAGGTCTGACAGCGTCTGTGGAGGGGGATAGAGAGTTAACGTTTCGAGTCCAATATGACTCTTCTTCGAGCATGTTTTCCTGCACTTTTCCGGGAGGTGGGATCCCGGCAGCTGCAGATAGCCAATTGGGGCACAAAATGGGGCAATCTTATCAAATATAGTGGGCTTGGATTTCAGAAGGCGCGCAGGCTCCTCCCTGTCAACTCTCCCAAATCTGTCAGATATTGAGTGGAGGTGGCATCACAGCCAGAGGTCCGAGCTTCAGGCTTTTTATCAGTTGCCAGCGTTAAATCAGGTGCTCCAGAGCCTCCCCCAAGCAGAAGGCAGGCCACTTGGTAAGACGTGTAGCTCTCCTAATCCTCTGTCTGTCTGCTCCCTCCTGCTAGACACTCCTCCTTGGCGCCGATGATGGTCCCGCTTGCTGTCCCTTCAGTAGAACCCACACTGCAAGGGTGGCCCTAGCCAAGGGCCAGGCTGAAGGGACCTCCTGACCTTGGAACCCGGCATCCATCACTCCACCCCTAGCCCCCCACCCACCCCGGCCAAAACGGGCGGGGCTCTTCCAGACGGGCTTCTTAAAATCGGTCACCTCCGGAAAGATGGCGTCCGATGTCCCGCCACATCCTCGGCAGGGTTCCTGAGCCGGAATCGAGGAGGCTGTCAGGAGCATCACCCGTCTGGGAAAATGCAGCCCACGGAGCTGCACATTGTTGCGATTCCCCCAGGCCAGGATTTATCACTCGCCGGGTGGGCGGGCGCGTTCGTGAACCTGAATGGGCGTAAAATGCCGCACGATTTTTCAGAGCGCCCGCCGACAGTTAACAGGCCCATTGAGGCCATCGAAGATCTAAGTGAATTAAACCTGTCGCAGGAGAAAAGGCCAAGCGGCCTTTGGATTTTTGGGGATGATTTCCAACAGCTATTAAAAGTTAAATACAAATTTTGACATTTCATTCATGACGTGTCCCTGCTCATTCACACTCACTTTGAGGGGGATACTACTTCAAAGCAGAATCTTCTCTCACTGTCTGTACCGCTCTTAACCGTGCACAGGCGCAGGTCTTCCACTACCACCGTTAGGTTATCCTGCAACATCAGAAATAATGAAGTGAAAATGCAGCTTCACACAATCACAGAAATGTTACAGCGCAGGAGGAGGCTATTCGGCCCATGGTGTCTATACTGGCTCTCTGAATGAGCATAATGACCTAGTGCCATTGCCCAGCCTTTTCCCTGTACTCCTGCACGTTGTTTCCATTCAAATAATCATCTAATGTCCTCTTGAATGCCTCAATTGAACCTGCCTCCACCACACTTCCAGGCAGCGCATTCCAGACCCGAACCACTCGCTGTGTGAAAAAGCTTTTTCTCACCTCACATTTGCCTCTTTTGCAAATCACTTTAAATCTGTGCCCTCTCATTCTTGATCCTTTTATGAGTTGGAACAGCTTCTCCCTCTCTACTCTGTCCAGACCCATCGTGATTTTGAACATCTCTATCAAATCCCCTCTCAGCCTTCTCTCTCCAAGGAGAACAGTCCCAACCTCTCCAGTCTATCCTCATAGCTGAAGTTTCTCATCCCTGGAACCATTCTTGTAAACCTCTTCTGCCCTCTCTCCGATGTGTCCACATCCTTCCTATAATATGGTGCTCAGAGCTGTGTACAATACTCCAGCTGAGGTCTAACTAGTGTCTTATATAAATTCAGCACTCCTCTTGCACTCTCTCCCCCTATTAATAAAGCCCAGGATACTGTATTCTTTATTAGCTGCTCTCTCCACCTGTCCTGCCACCTTCAATGACCTGTGCACAAAAACACCCAGGTCCCTCTGCTCCTGCACACTCTTAAGAATTGTACTCTTTATTTTATATTGTGTCTCCATGTTCTTCCTACCTCACACTCCCCCACACTGAACTCCATCTGCTGCCTATCTGCCCACTCCACCAACTTCACTCTCGGATTCCAGAACCATAGTTACAAACCCCTTTCCATTCAGAATGGATTCTTTTATTATCCTTTCACAGGATGTGGGCGTCGCTGGTAAGCCCAGCATTTGTTGCCCATCCCTAATTGCCCTGGAACTGAGTGGGCTCGCTAGGTCATTTCAGAGGGCATTTAAGAGTCAACCACATCGCTGTGGGTCTGGAGTCACACGTAGGGCCAGACCGGGTAAGGACAGCAGATTCCCTTCCCAAAAGGGCATTTGTGAAGCAGCTGGGTTTTTACCAGATGTGGGGAGGTGATAAGGTGGTGGTATTGTTGCTGGGCTAGTAATCCAGAGACCCAAGTTAAAGCTAGGGGAGCCGGGTTCGAATCCTACCGTGGTGGATAGTGGAATTCGAATTCAATAAAAATCTAGAATTAAAAGTCTAATGATGACCATGAAACCAATGTCAATTGTTGTTTAAAAACCCATCTGCTTCACTAATCTCCTACATGAGACTCCACACCCACAGCAATGTGGTTGACTCTTTAATGGCCTGTGAACAAGGGCAATAAATTCTAGTTCTGTCGAAGGGTCATGAGGACTTGAAACGTCAACTCTTTTCTTCTCCGCTGATGCTGCCAGACCTGCTGAGTTTTTCCAGGTAATTCTGATTTTGGTTTGCAATAAATTCTGGCCTACTAGCAATGCCCACATCACATGAATGAATAATAAAAAACAATTGACGGGTTTCATGGTTGTCATTACTGAGACCAGCTTTATTAAAATTCCTGATTTATTAATTGAATTGAAATTCCACCAGCTGCCACAGTGGGATTTGAATCCGTGTCTCCAAAGCATGAATCAGGGCCTCTGGAGTATTAGGTCCAGTGACATTAACCATTACACCACTATCTCCCCATGCACTGCAGAGCTACTGCGCGCAGGCCTGAAATTGGCTTCGCTGGCACCTCTCGAGCTGAGGAGATGGGGATGGAAGAGAGGTACTCCATACTTCTAAACACACAAGCGATCAGGCTAGCTCACCTTCAGCCTCTTCTGGTACACCAGCTGATTGTTCTGAATGGAAAACCATCGTCTGTGAGGACAGAACAGAACAGTGAGAAAAGAGCAGGAGGAGACACAGCTGAGCAAACAGTACAGACGTGGAAGGTTTAATCCCAGAGATCCTCCCAGTCCAAACCAAACTTCATTGAAGGGAGCCTCGAAGCAGGGAGAGAAAGGCCACATCTCTCCCACATCACCCACTGATTGCAGCGTTCCGACATCTCCCTCTCAGTTTTGAAGTTACCAGTGGGCCCCGAATCATAGCATCGCAAAATGAAAGTGGAGAAGGATACCATTTGGAGGTGAGCGACCTTCAAAAGGTGCTGCCTATTTTACTCCCTATTCTAGCCTCTCTCCGGACCACATCTGCTTTTATATCCCTGCTGTTCAAATCATTATCCAATTATTAGTCAAATCAGTCTGTGCTCCCACTGATATCCCGACTTCACTTGGCGCGTTCCCGACGGAGACTCTCGGCGCGTTCCCGACGGAGACTCTCGGCACGTTCCCGACGGAGACTCCTGGCGCGTTCCCGACGGAGACTCTCGGTGCGTTCCCGACTTCACATTGGCGCGTTCCCGACGGAGACTCTCGGCGCGTTCCCGACGGAGACTCTCGGCGCGTTCCCGACGGAGACTCTCGGCGCGTTCCCGACGGAGACTCTCGGCTCGTTCCCGACGGAGACTCTCGGCTCGTTCCCGACGGAGACTCTCGGCGCGTTCCCGACGGAGACTCTGGGCGCGTTCCCGACGGAGACTCTGGGCGCGTTCCCGACGGAGACTCTGGGCGCGTTCCCGACGGAGACTCTCGGCACGTTCCCGACGGAGACTCTCGGCTCGTTCCCGACGGAGACTCTCGGCGCGTTCCCGACGGAGACTCTCGGCGCGTTCCCGACGGAGACTCTCGGCGTGTTCCCGACGGAGACTCTCGGCGCGTTCCCGACGGAGACTCCCGGCGCAGACTCCCGGCGCGTTCCCAACGGAGACTCTCGGCTCTCCCGACGGAGACTCTCGGCGCGTTCCCAACGGAGACTCTCGGCTCGTTCCCGACGGAGACTCTCGGCTCGTTCCCGACGGAGACTCTCGGCTCGTTCCCGACGCAGACTCTCGGCTCGTTCCCGACGCAGACTCTCGGCGCGTTCCCGACGCAGACTCTCGGCGCGTTCCCGACGGAGACTCTGGGCGCGTTCCCGACGGAGACTCTGGGCGCGTTCCCGACGGAGACTCTCGGCTCGTTCCCGACGGCGACTCTCGGCTCTCCCGACGGAGACTCTCGGCGCGTTCCCGACGGAGACTCTCGGCGCGTTCCCGACGGAGACTCCTGGCGCGTTCCCGACGGAGACTCCCGGCGCGTTCCCGACGGAGACTCTGGGCGCGTTCCCGACGGAGACTCTCGGCGCGTTCCCGACGGAGACTCTCGGCGCGTTCCCGACGGAGACTCTCGGCTCGTTCCCGACAGAGACTCTCGGCGCGCTCCCGACGGAGACTCTTGGCTCACTCCTGACGGAGACTCTCGGCACGTTCCTGACGGAGACTCTCGGCGCGTTCCCGACGGAGACTCTCGGCACGTTCCCGACAGAGACTCTCGGCGCGCTCCCGACAGAGACTCTCGGCGCGCTCCCGACGGAGACTCCCGGCGCGTTCCCGACGGAGACTCTCGGCGCACTCCCGACAGAGACTCTCGGCGCGCTCCCGACAGAGACTCTCGGCGCGTTCCCGACGGAGACTCTTGGCTCACTCCTGACAGAGACTCTCGGCGCGTTCCCGACGGAGACTCTCGGCGCGTTCCCGACAGAGACTCTCGGCGCGCTCCCGACGGAGACTCTTGGCTCACTCCTGACAGAGACTCTCGGCGCGTTCCCGACGGAGACTCTCGGCGCGTTCCCGACGGAGACTCCTGGCGCGTTCCCGACGGAGACTCTCAGCGCATTCCCGACAGAGACTCTGGGCGCTTTCCCGACAGAGACTCTCGGCACGTTCCCGACGGAGACTCTCGGTGCGTTCCCGACGGAGACTCTCGGCGCGTTCCCGACGGAGACTCTCGGCGCGTTCCCGACGGAGACTCTCGGCGCGTTCCCGACGGAGACTCTCGGTGCGTTCCCGATGGAGACTCTCGGCGCGTTCCCGACGGAGATTCCTATCGCGTTCCCGACGGAGACTCTCGGCGCGCTCCCGACGGAGACTCTGGGCTCTCCCGACGGAGACTCTCGGCGCGTTCCCGACAGAGATTCTCGGTGCGTTCCCGACGGAGACTCTCGGTGCTTTCTGGGCCTATTCCAAATAAACCTCCTCCAGTTTGGTTTGCCACCAGCCAGTCTCCCTTGAGTGGGCAGAGGCGCTTTGAGGATATCCCGATACTCTTCCCGCTGTCATCCTGGGAGTTTCCTGCCTGACCAAGTTCCAAGTGGAACAGTGGCTTTGGGAGTCTGGTGACAGGATTCCGGGCAGTGTTACCCACCCAACAGAGCTGGCTTTGCGCGATGAGCACCTTGGCACGTCAGCTTGGCAGAGGACGCTGTTGCTAGATCTCCTTTCCTGCCACTGCATTTGGAAGAACTTCCAAAGTCACTGCTGCTGATAGCTCCCCCGGCCTCTCAGGTACCTGCCTGCAGCTTCAGGGCTGATCGGATTTTGGCCTCAGGCTCACTTTCCTGTCCATTCCTCATTGCTCTTGGTTCCCATAGACTCTGCCTCCCAACCTTGAACATATTCAGTGACTCAGCCTGTACAGATCTCTGGGGTAGACAATTCCAGAGATTTCCCATCTCTCTGAGAGGAAAATAATCACAGAATCTTAACGGTACAGAAGGAGGCCATTCGGCCCATCACGTCTGCACCAGCTCTCCGAACGAGCACTGTGATCTGGTGCCATTGCCCTGCCTGTTCCCCGTACCCCTGCACGTTATTTCTACTAAAATCATCATCTCAATGCCCTCTTGAATGCCTCGATTGAACCTGCCTCCACCCCACTTCCAGGCCGTGCACTCCAGACCCGAACCACTCGCTGTGTGAAAAGGTTTATTCCTCATATAGAACGTGTTAGAGTCGGAAACATTGTGACTTGAACACAGAGTGAGGGTGATGGAGGAGGGAGAGTGTGTTGGGTGACTTGGAGCCTAGGAGCTGCATAGAATTTATAGAATATAGAAGAGGCCATTTGTCTCAACTGGTTTATGATGGTATTAATAGTCCACACAGATCTCTGCCCATCCTATCTAACCCCTTCTAACCCTTTCTCCCTTAAACTCATCTCTACTATTTGCCTCAACCACTCCCTGTGGGAGCGAGTTCCATATTCTCACCGCTCTCTGGATAAAAAAGTTGCCACTAAATTCTCCATTTTATTGGTGGCTATCCTATGTTTTATGGATCCTGGTTTAGTCGGCCTGACAATTGGAACAGCTTCTCTGTACCTATCCTATCAATAGCTGGTAATTAGTCACCCTTCAGCCTCTTCTTTGCCAGAGTAAAGAACCCAAGAGAAGAACGTTCAGAACCAGAGGTTTATGGCTAAAATAGACAAGAAAGGTAGCAACGCGGGGAGATTCTGCGAGTTCCTGAAGGAAATACCCTGACCAGTGGTGAGAGGGGTTCTCCCCAGTGATGTGAGCAGGACCGAGATTTGGATTTTGCAGTAGAGAGTTACATACAAGCAAACGAAATAGGAGCAGGAGTAGGCCATTCAGCCCCTCAAGCTCGTTCCGCCATTCATTAGGATCATGGCCGCTCTGTTTGTGTTTCAGGTTTCACATTCCCATCCACCCCCGATAACCTTCAATTCCCTTGTCTAACAGGAATCTATCCACCTCCGCCTTTAAAATATTCAGCGACTCCCGTCTCCACCGCCTTCTGAGGCCGGGAGTTCCAAAATCACACAACCCTCTGAGAAAAAAATTCTCCTCATCTCTGTCCTAAAAGGGCGACCCCTAATTTTAAACAGTGCCCCCTAGTCCTGGACTCACCCACAAGAGGAAACATCCTTTCCATGTCCACCTTGTCAAGGACGTTCAGGATCTTGTAAACTTCAATCAAATCCCCCCTCACTCTTCTAAACTCCAGTGGAAACAAGCCCAGTCTGTCCAACCCTCCCTCATAAGACAACCCACTCATCCTGGTTATCAGTCTAGTAAACCTCCTCTGAACTGCTCCCAAAGTTCAAATGCCTTAACACATTCATTAAACTGCAAGTAGAGGACGTTGACAGTACCTGTTCCAGGTTTTGAAGGCGTTGCTGGCTCGTTTGTACAGGTAACCTTCCATAACAACACCGTTTGGGGCCTCCATGTTAAACTCCACCACCAAATCATCGTAAAACACATCCTGCGGAAGGTGGAAATATTTTGATGAAACCGGCAGCATTTTAATTCGGTATTCTCCCCTCTCGGACACACAGGAACTGGAGGCAGCCTTTCTGCTCCGTCAGCCTGTTTCACCATTCAGATAGAACATGGCTGACCTGCGTCTTAACTCCATCTACCCGGCTTGGTTCCCTAACCTGAGATACCTTCAGCAATGGAAAAAAAAAAGCCATTCTCGGTTTCGATATTGTCAATTGGACTCCCCGCAGCTTCAACAGCTTTCTGTGGGGAGAGAGTTCCGGGTTCCCACTCCCCTGTGTGTGAAGAAGTGTTTCCTGACTTCACCCCCGAATGGCTGCGCTCCAACTGACCCACGCTCCCCTCACGAAATGAAATCGTTTCTTTCTTTTTAGTCCTGCAACTTTAGTCATCTTAAACACCTCAGTTAGACCCTTTCATTATTTAAACTCCTGGGAACACAAGCTTTGCCTTCTTCAGGACTGATCTATCCTGCCGATGGACTGGTGTCTGGAGCGGAGCACAGGAGCTCCAGATACTCTCTAACCAGAGGTGTAACCTCACTTCCACCCCCTGAGTTTTCCAGGCCTCTTGGGATCAAGGCCAACCGTCCATGAAGCTTTTAAATTTGTTCTTTGTTTGTCCTTTAATCTTATAAGAAGAGAGCGAGTTAAGCCTGCAAAGCATTGTGGGGGGTGAGTTGCTGTCAGTCCATGTGTGACCAGATCACAGGGGTGTAATGGGACAAGGAACAAAATGGTGGGAGGTGAACATCGCTGGCTGGGCCCAGCATTTATTGCCCATCCCTAGTTGCCCCCTTGAGAAGGTGGGGGTGAGCTGCTGCCTTCTTGAACCGCTGCAGTCCCACGTGGTGTAGGTACACCCGCCGCGCTGTTAGGGAGGGGGGTTCCAGGATTTTGACCCAGCGACAGTGAAGGAACGGCCGATATATTTCCAAGTTAGGATGGTGAGTGACTTGGAGGGGAACTTCCAGGTGGTGGGGTTCCCCATGTGTCTGCTGCCCTTGTCCTTCTAGATGGTAGATGTTGTGGGTTTGGAAGGTGCTGTTGAAGGAGCCTTGGTGAGTTCTTGCAGTGCATCTTGTAGATGGTACACACTGCTGCTACTGTGTGTCGGTGGTGGAGGGAGTGAATGTTTGTGGATGGGGTGACAATCAAGCGGGGCTGCTTTGTCCTGGATGGTGTCCAGCTTCTTGAGTGTTGTGGGAGCTGCACTCATCCAGGCAAGTGGGGAGTATTCCATCACACTCCTGACTTGTGCATTGTAGATAGTGGGACAGGCTTTGGGGAGTCAGGAGGTGAGTTACTCACCACAGGATTCCCAGCCTCTGACCTGCTCTTGTAGCCACAGTAATTTTATGGCTAGTCCAGTTCAGTTTCTGGTCAATGGTAACCCCCAGGATGTTGATAGTGGGGGATTCAGTGATGGTAATGCCATTGAATGTTAAGGGGTGATGGTTAGATTCTCTCTTGTTGGAGATGGTCATTGCCTGACACTTGTGTGGTGTGAATGTTATGTGACACTTGTTAGCCCAAGTCTGGATATTGTCCAGGTCTTGCTGCATTTGGACATGGACTGCTTCAGTATCTGAGAAGTTGTGAATGGTGCTGAACATTGTGCAATCATCAGCGAACATCCCCACTTCTGACCTTATGATGGAAGGAAGGTCATTGTTGAAGCAGCTGAAGATGGTTGGGCCGAGGACACTATCCTGAGGAACTCCTGCAGTGATGTCCTGGAGCTGAGATGACTGACCTCCAACAACCACAACCATCTTCCTCTGGTGGTCCAGAGTTGATGTTGAGGATTCCCAGGGCAACTCCCACCCAACGATATATCACTGAGCCACCACCTCTGCCGGAGGGACAGGACAAACCCAGGGATGGTGATGGTGGTGTCTGGGGAGGATTCCATGACTTTATCAGGCTGTTGCTGGACTAGTCTGTGAGACAGCTTCTGGCACATGTTAGTAAGAAGGACTTTGCAGGGTCGACAGGGCTGAGTGTGCTGTCACATGTAGGCCAGACCAGGTAAGGACAGCGGATTTCCTCCATTAATGGATGGACAATCTATGTCATCATTAATTCCAGATTTTTATTTGAATTTATCCGTGGCAGGATTCGAACCTGGGGTCCCCAGGGCGTTACCCTGGGTCTCTGGATTACCAGCCCGGTGACAATCCCACCGTGCCACAACCACTGAGAAGGCAGATCCAGCGGCAGAGATCAGTGTGGTGAGCTGCGTTCTATGGGATAAGCCCAGCCACTGTCAGCACTGTGTTCGGTGCTGCTGCCTGGAAGAGGCTGAACTGACTGATCATCAATTGACAGAGCCAGACCGGCTGCACCAAGCTGTCACCAAACAGACCGGCACCCAAAGGTGGAACACAGCCTTGTGCAGCTTTCGGACATTGCAGGGGTAAAGGTGTGACACCCACTACAACAGCACCTGCGGCCACCATGTGCCTCACTCTGAAGCAGACAGAGCACCAGTCACACCAGCTACAGTCCGCCCACAGCTATGAGGTGGCGTGTCACCAATGCTGGGGTGAGGGGCCAGGGGATATCACAGACGGGAAACTGCCTCACCAACCTCTGAAGCTGCACCAGCTCCTGTTCAGCGAGTGTTAGACGAGAGCTGGGAGAATCAGACCTCCCATTTGGGAACTTAATATGTTAATTTTTGTCTGTCATTTCTTATTGCTCAAACTTCAGCAATGTACCTGTCCTGGGTGTGTTTGATGGGAACAGTGTAGAGGGAGCTTTACTCTGTATCTAACCCCACGCTGTACCTGTCCTGGGAGTGTTTGATGGGGACAGTGTAGAGGGAGCTTTACTCTGTATCTAACCCCGTGCTGTACCTGTCCTGGGTGTGTTTGATGGGGACAGTGTAGAGGGAGCTTTACTCTGTATCTAACCCCGTGCTGTACCAGTCTTCGGAGTGTTTGATGTGGACACTGTAGAGGGAGATTTACTCTGTATCTAACCCCATGCTGTACCTGTCCTGGGAGTGTTTGATGGGGACAGTGTAGAGGGAGCTTTACTCTGTATCTAACACCGTGCTGTACCTGTCCTGGGAGTGTTTGATGGGGACAGTGTAGAGGGAGCTTTACTCTGTATCTAACCCCGTGCTGTACCTGTCCTGGGAGTGTTTGATGGGGACAGTGTAGAGGGAGCTTTACTTTGTATCTAACCTTGTGCTGTACCTGTCCTGGGAGTGTTTGATCGGGACAGTGAAGACAGAGCTTTACTCTGTATCTAACCCCGTGCTGTACCTGTCCTGGGTGTGTTTGATGGGAACAGTGTAGAGGGAGCTTTACTCTGTATCTAACCCCGTGCTGTACCTGTCCTGGGAGGGTTTGATGGGGACAGTGTGGAGGGAGCTTTACTCTGTATCTAACCCCGTGCTGTACCTGTCCTGGGAGTGTTTGATGGGGACAGTGTAGAGAGAGCTTTACTCTGTATCTAACCCCGTGCTGTACCTGTCCTGGGAGTGTTTGATGGGGACATTGTAGAGGGAGATTTACTCTGTATCTAACCCCGTGCTGTACCTATCCTGGGAGTGTTTGATGGGGACAGTGAAGAGGGAGCTTTACTCTGTTTCTGACCCTGTGCTGTACCTGTCCTGGGAGTGTTTGATGGTGACAGTGAAGAGGGAGCTTTACGCTGCATCTAAACCCGTGCTGTACCTGTCCTGGGAGTGTTTGATGGGGACAGTGAAGAGGGAGCTTTACTCTGTATCTAACCCCGTGCTGTACCTGTCCTGGGAGTGTTTGATGGGGACAGTGTAGAGGGAGCTTTACTCTGTATCTAACCCCGTGCTGTACCTGCCCTGGGAGTGTTTGATGGGGACAGTATAGAGGGAGCTTTACTCTGTATCTAACCCTGGGCTGTACCTGTCCTGGGAGTGATTGATGGGGACAGTGTAGAGGGAGCTTTACTCTGTATCTAACCCCGTGCTGTAGCTGTCCTGGGAGTGTTTGATGGGGACATTGTAGAGGGAGCTTTACTCTGTATCTAACCCTGTGCTGTACCTGTCCTGGGAGTGTTTGATGGGGACAGTGTAGAGGGAGTTTTACTCTGTATCTAACCCCGTGCTGTAGCTGTCCTGGGAGTGTTTGATGGGGACATTGTAGAGGGAGCTTTACTCTGTATCTAACCCCGTGCTGTACCTGTCCTGGGAGTGTTTGATGGGGACATTGTAGAGGGAGCTTTACTCTGTATCTAACCTCGTGCTGTACCTGCCCTGGGAGTGTTTGATGGTGACAGTGAAGAGGGAGCTTTACGCTGCATCTAACCCCGTGCTGTACCTGTCCTGGGAGTCTTTGATGGTGACAGTGAAGAGGGAGCTTTACGCTGCATCTAACCCCGTGCTGTACCTGTCCTGGGAGTGTTTGATGGGGACAGTGAAGAGGGAGCTTTACTCTGTATCTAACCCCGTGCTGTACCTGCCCTGGGAGTGTTTGATGGGGACAGTGTAGAGGGAGCTTTACTCTGTATCTAACCGCGTGCTGTACCTGTCCTGGGAGTGTTTGATGGGGACATTGTAGAGGGAGCTTTACTCTGTATCTAACCCCGTGCTGTACCTGCCCTGGGAGTGTTTGATGGTGACAGTGAAGAGGGAGCTTTACGCTGCATCTAACCCCGTGCTGTACCTGTCCTGGGAGTGTTTGATGGGGACAGTGTAGAGGGAGCTTTACTCTGTATCTAACCCCGTGCTGTACCTGTCCTGGGAGTGTTTGATGGGGACAGTGTAGAGGGAGCTTTACTTTGTATCTAACCTTGTGCTGTACCTGTCCTGGGAGTGTTTGATGGGGACAGTGAAGACGGAGCTTTACTCTGTATCTAACCCCGTGCTGTACCTGTCCTGGGTGTGTTTGATGGGGACAGTGTAGAGGGAGCTTTACTCTGTATCTAACCCCGTGCTGTACCTGTCCTGGGAGTATTTGATGGGGACAGTGTGGAGGGAGCTTTACTCTGTATCTAACCCCATGCTGTACCTGTCCTGGGAGTGTTTGATGGGGACAGTGTAGAGAGAGCTTTACTCTGTATCTAACCCCGTGCTGTACCTGTCCTGGGAGTGTTTGATGGGGACATTGTAGAGGGAGATTTACTCTGTATCTAACCCCGTGCTGTACCTATCCTGGGAGTGTTTGATGGGGACAGTGAAGAGGGAGCTTTACTCTGTTTCCAACCCTGTGCTGTACCTGTCCTGGGAGTGTTTGATGGGGACATTGTAGAGGGAGCTTTACTCTGTATCTAACCTCGTGCTGTACCTGCCCTGGGAGTGTTTGATGGTGACAGTGAAGAGGGAGCTTTACTCTGTATCTAACCCCGTGCTGTACCTGTCCTGGGAGTGTTTGATGGGGACAGTGAAGAGGGAGCCTTACTCTGTATCTAACCCCGTGCTGTACCTGCCCTGGGAGTGTTTGATGGGGACAGTGTAGAGGGAGCTTTACTCTGTATCTAACCCCGTGCTGTACCTGTCCTGGGAGTGTTTGATGGGGACAGTGTAGAGGGAGCTTTACTCTATATCTAACCCCGTGCTGTACCTATCCTGGGAGTGTTTGATGGGGACAGTGAAGAGGGAGCTTTACTCTGTTTCTAACCCTGTGCTGTACCTGTCCTGGGAGTGTTTGATGGTGACAGTGAAGAGGGAGCTTTACTCTGTATCTAACCCTGTGCTGTACCTGTCCTGGCAGTGTGTGATGGGGACAGTGTAGAGGGAGCTTTACACTTATCTTACCCCGTGCTGTACCTGTCCTGGGAGTGTTTGATGGGGACAGTGTGGAGGGAGCTTTACTCTGTATCTAACCCCGTGCTGTACCTGTCCTGGGAGTGTTTGACGGGGACAGTGTAGAGTGAGCTTTACTCTGTATCTAACCCCGTGCTGTACCTGTCCTGGGAGTGTTTGATGGGGACAGTGTAGAGGGAGCTTTACTCTGTATCTAACCCCGTGTTGTACCTGTCCTGGGAGTGTTTGATGGGGACGGTGTAGAGGGAGCTTTACTCTGTATCTAACCCCGTGCTGTACCTGTCCTGGGAGTGTTTGAATGGATAATGGACTGGAAATATTGTATGGAGGGGAGAGAATCTGCAGTCAGTTGAAGTAAAATCTCCTTTCCTCAATGTCATAAAGGAAAAGTTACATGTGGGAATAACTTGCCCCCTGCCCCTGCCCCCTGCCCCTGCCCAGTGTGCAGCTGTTTTGTTGCTCTGGGTATTAATACCCAGGTACCTGTTGGCGCTCAGAGCTCACCTGCTGCTTGATAGCTGCATGTCGCTGTTCCATATCCCGCTTGTCCCTGGCTGAGTTCAGCACGAGCTGATGCAGCTGTGGAGCAGAGAAACAAAAAGGCGTCTTTGAGAACGACAGCTTGGGAAAGCAAGGAAATCCTCGCCTTTTTCTAAACAAAATCTTCTCCCCTTCCCTTTCCGAAGACGCGATCCCTGCTGGGTTCCGGGTTCCCTCGTACGTTACCCATGGATCCGGTCTTCAAATGTAAGATATTCGACCAGGGAGAACATCACAGCTGGGCCTGATTACTGCACTTGTATAGATTACATTATAGCCACCAGCCTTTCAACTCAACTGCTCCCCACCAACCTCCTCCGACTGGAATTATCTATTCCCATCCAGTATTTCCCACTCTTTTACATCAAACCTCTCCTCAAATGGGTCAGTACTATCTACTGCAGCCCATTTGTGTTGACGTGAATCCCACATACTTAGCACCCTCCGTGTAAGGAAGTTCCTCCTAAATTCTTGGTTTGCTGTGTTAATGGCTACCTGATCTTGATGCACAGTGAGGGTCACTGGATAGCGTTCAGAAGGCGGGACCCATGGCTGATTCTGGCTGTTCTTAATCCAGGGGCACTGAGGTCAGTAGGAACTCCCTGGTCACTGGTCCAGCCACCCCAAGAGATCAACTAATGTAACTGGGGACGCGAGCTGGGCTTGCCTTTCTGTCTCTGTGGCTCGATCCCACACAGGACAAGGACATTGCCTCATCTTGCTGTCAGGTCCAGCTCATGGGAATATTTTCTCACTGGTTTAGGCAAAGGATCGTCATGAATCCCTGTCATGCACAGCATCAGTCGTGAGTAACAAACACACGAATTAAAGCAGGAGTAGGCCACTCAGCCCCTCAATCCTGCTCCACCACTCAATAGGATCATGGCTGATTTGATTGTAACATCAACCCCACCTTCCTGCCTACCCCCGATAACCTTTCACCCCCTTGCTACTCAAGAATCTATCCACCTCGGCCTTAAAAATATTCAAAGACTCTGCTTCCACCACCTTTTGAGGAAGAGAGTTCCAAAGGCTCACAGCCCTCAGAGAGAAAAATGTTTCCTCATCTCCGTCTTAAATGGGCGACCCCATATTGTTAAACAGTTGTGGATGCATTACTGAGTGACATCCAGACACATTGTAATTTTACACAAATTCTTGCTGACACCATGGCACACAATCGTGAATATCTTCCCAGTTGAAGCGGATTGCCAATCGGTCATACCCTGCAGTGCATGCGATTTGTGCAGTGTGGCACATTTCAGCACAAGGTGATACCTCAATGACATGGTCCAAAATCCCCACTGACTGATTTACAGCTTGTGTGCACACATTCACCCTCAGGCTCATACACATTACACTCTGACATAGACAACAGCATACATACATACACACAGAAACACACACACACACACAGAAACACACACACACACACACACACACACACACACACACAGAAACACACACAGGCGCACACAGAAACACATGCACAGTCAGGCACACACAGAAACACACACAGTCACACACACACAGAAACACACACACGCAGCCACACACACACAGAAACACACACACGCAGCCACACACACACAGAAACACACACATGCAGTCACACACACAAACACACATACGCAGTCACACACACACAGAAACACACAGTCACACACACACAGAAACACACACACGCAGCCACACACACACAGAAACACACACACGCAGCCACACACACACACAGAAACACACACATGCAGTCACACACACAAACACACATACGCAGTCACACACACACAGAAACACACATACACAGTCACACACACAGAAACACACACACGCAGCCACACACACACAGAAACACACACATGCAGTCACACACACACAGAAACACACATACGCAGTCACACACAGAAACACACACACGCAGTCACACACACACAGAAACACACATACGCAGTCACACACACACAGAAACACACACACGCAGTCACACACACACAAAAACACACATAAGCAGTCACACACACACAGAAACACACAGTCACACACACACAGAAACACACACACGCAGTCACACACACACAAAAACACACATAAGCAGTCACACACACACAGAAACACACATACACAGTCACACACACAGAAACACACATACACAGTCACACACACAGAAACATACATATGCAGTCACACACACACAGAAACACACATACGCAGCCACACACACACAGAAACACATATACACAGTCACACACACAGAAACACACACACGCAGTCACACATACACAGAAACACACACACGCAGCCACACACACAGAAACACACATACACAGTCACACACACACAGAAACACACACGCAGCCACACACACACAGAAACACACACACGCAGTCACACACACAGAGAAACATACATACGCAGTCACACACACACAGAAACACCCATACGCAGTCTCACACACACAGAAACACACATACACAGTCACACACACAGAAACACACATACGCAGTCACACACACAGAAACACACATACGCAGTCACACGCACAGAAACATACATACGCAGTCACACACACACAGAAACACACATATGCAGTCACACACACACAGAAACACACACACGCAGCCACACACACACAGAAACACACACACGCAGCCACACACACACAGAAACACACACATGCAGTCACACACACAAACACACATACGCAGTCACACACACACAGAAACACACAGTCACACACACACAGAAACACACACACGCAGCCACACACACACAGAAACACACACACGCAGCCACACACACACACAGAAACACACACATGCAGTCACACACACAAACACACATACGCAATCACACACACACAGAAACACACATACACAGTCACACACACAGAAACACACACACGCAGCCACACACACACAGAAACACACACATGCAGTCACACACACACAGAAACACACATACGCAGTCACACACAGAAACACACACACGCAGTCACACACACACAGAAACACACATACGCAGTCACACAGACACAGAAACACACACACGCAGTCACACACACACAGAAACACACATACACAGTCACACACACAGAAACACACATACACAGTCACACACACAGAAACATACATATGCAGTCACACACACACAGAAACACACATACGCAGCCACACACACACAGAAACACATATACACAGTCACACACACAGAAACACACACACGCAGTCACACATACACAGAAACACACACACGCAGCCACACACACAGAAACACACATACACAGTCACACACACACAGAAACACACACGCAGCCACACACACACAGAAACACACACACGCAGTCACACACACAGAGAAACATACATACGCAGTCACACACACACAGAAACACCCATACGCAGTCTCACACACACAGAAACACACATACACAGTCACACACACAGAAACACACATACGCAGTCACACACACAGAAACACACATACGCAGTCACACGCACAGAAACATACATACGCAGTCACACACACACAGAAACACACATATGCAGTCACACACACACAGAAACACACATACGCAGTCACACACACAGAAACACACACACGCAGTCACACATACACAGAAACATACACACGCAGCCACACATACACAGAAACACACATACGCAGTCACACACACACAGAAACACACACGCAGCCACACACACACAGAAACACACACACGCAGTCACACACACACAGAAACACACATACACAGTCACACGCACACAGAAACACACATACGCAGTCACACACACACAGAAACACCCATACGCAGTCACACACACACAGAAACAGACATATGCAGTCACACACACAGAAACACACATACGCAGTCACACACACACAGAAACACATATGCAGTCACACACACAGAAACACACATATGCAGCCACACACACACAGAAACTCACATACGCAGCCACACACACACAGAAACACACATACGCAGCCACACACACACAGAAACTCACATACGTAGACACACACACACAGAAACACACGTACGCAGTCACACACACAGAAACACACACACGCAGTCACACACGCACAGAAACACACACACGCAGCCACACACAAACAGAAACACACATACGCAGTCACACACGCACAGAAATGCACACACGCAGCCACATACACACAGAAATACACATACGCAGTCACACATATACAGAAACACACATACGCAGTCACACACACACAGAAACACACACACGTAGCCACACACACACAGAAACACACACACGTAGCCACACACACACAGAAACACACATACACGTAGCCATACACACACAGAAACACACATACGCAGCCACACACACACAGAAACACACACACGCAGCCACACACACACAGAAACACACACACAGCCACACACACACAGAAACACACACACACAGTCACACACACATAGAAACACACACACGTAGTCACACACACACAGAAACACACACACAGTCACACACACATAGAAACACACACACGTAGTCACACACACACAGAAACACACACACGCAGTCACACACACACAGAAACACACACATGCAGTCACACACACACAGAAACACACACACACACAGCCACACACACACAGAAACACACACACACACAGCCACACACACACAGAAACACACACACGCAGTCACATACACACAGAAACACACACACGCAGTCACATACACAGAGAAACACACACACAGCCACACACACACAGAAACACACACACACAGTCACACACACATAGAAACACACACACGTAGTCACACACACACAGAAACACACACACAGTCACACACACATAGAAACACACACACGTAGTCACACACACACAGAAACACACACACGCAGTCACACACACACAGAAACACACACACACAGCCACACACACACAGAAACACACACACACACAGCCACACACACACAGAAACACACACACGCAGTCACATACACACAGAAACACACACACGCAGTCACACACACACAGAAACACACACACGCAGTCACATACACACAGAAACACACACGCAGTCACATACACACAGAAACACACACACGCAGTCACACACACACAGAAACACACACACGCAGTCACATACACACAGAAACACACACGCAGTCACATACACACAGAAACACACACACGCAGTCACACACACACAGAAACACACACACGCAGTCACATACACACAGAAACACACACACGCAGTCACACACACACAGAAACACACACACGCAGTCACACACACACAGAAACACACATACACAGTCGCACACACACACACAAATGCTCTCACAATCACACATGATACTGGAAATCTCATTGTTCTTCCTGGCTGTTTATGTTTACGATCTGTGTTTAATAGGAATCAGCACAAACTTAGCGAACAGTGTCAAAGGTCATGGCCAGAGCTGCCTCCTGACATCAAAACAGGAAAATATATGTTGTTCGGATGAAGCATTTCCATAGAAGAATTAAAGGAAATTATTGAAAAACGTCAAATGATTGAACTTCATCCGAGGAAGCAACGTGTCCCAGGTCTCGGTCTTACAAACGTTTGTGACTCTTTTGCTAAATCTGCCCCCTTAACTCTTCAATCCCAGGCCCGAGGACCTTTGTGCAAAGACTTTCTCAAATAGGTTATAACGGCAGGTAACACGATGCAGTAATTCCACCTCCAAGGCTGATATTATTAAGAAAGACCGTGCATTTCTACACGACCTTTCACCGCCTCAGCATTCTACAGCCGATGGAGAAGTCACTGTCGTGCGGTAGGAAATGCAGCAGCCCATCCGAGCACAGCAAGATCCCACGGAGAGCAATGTGGTGACGATATTCGTTGAAGGTTAAGGGACCCTTTACGTTCGTCCCAGAGGGCAGACAGGGCTTTGGGTTGGCAGTCAAAGACGGGAACACTGACTGTGCAGCATTCCCTCAGCGCTAACTCTGGGAGTGTTGGCAGTGGGGTTGAAGCGTTTGACTCTCTTGGGTAAGGAGGGTTACCCAGTGAGCCACAGCGAACATCACAGCAACACACGACCAGGTCACAGGCAGTAACGACAATAAAGGATGGATACTGACCCTGCCTGCAGCTTGGATACACCCTCTCACGATGATCTGCTTCTGCTCCCGGTCATACTGTGGACCCCTTGCTTCCCAAACCCCTGTCCCCTGCTCAGTGCCGGCGATCTCTGGGACTACGAGTCACCGGAACATCCCGTGCTTTTAAGGAGCCGAGGGTTGGCAGCTCGGAGTCCCTGTTTCCTGCCTCCCTCACACTGCAGACAGCAAGTGGATAGATAACAGACTCCGAGAGGACAAATCCAGCGCAGTTTACTCAAAGTACAACATAAGGAAGACAAACGCTCACGAGACAGAAAGTAAAGCAACCCCGTCTGTCTCTCTCTCTCTCTCTCTCCGTCTCAGTCATTCTAAGTCAATGGGTGCACCTCCCTGTCTCTCTGCACATCTGTGTTCATCATTTTCTGACCATTTCTGCCTCTACTGGGTAATTCCATTTTAACTTATTCACTCATGGGATGTGGGCGTCGCTGGCTGGGCCCAGCATTTATTGCCCATCCCTAATTGCCCCTTGAGAAGGTGATGGTGAGCTGCCTTCTTGAGCCGCTGCAGTCCCATGTGGGGTAGGTACACCCACTGTGCTGTTAGGGAGGGAGTTCCAGGATTCTGACCCAGCGACAGTGAAGGAACGGCCGATATATTTCCAAGTCAGGATGGTGAGTGACTTGGAGGGGGAACTTCCAGGTGGTGGTGTTCCCCATCTATCTGCTGATGGCACGGAGAGATAAGGAAGTTATCTGCAGGAGGCAATTATTCCCAGTTTGCCATCATCGTAGCACAGTGTCTTCGCCTGAGCTCAGCCAGGCACCCGTGGGACATTTCACAACATTAACAGTAAATGCAAGTCGGTGTTCTACACTGCACACCGGCTCCTCCTCTCCCGACTGATACAAAACAGGACGCACGTCTTGAACTGGGATAAGATGAAGGTCGAGTATCCTTTATCCGGAAATTCGAAAACTGGGCACATCCATTAACTGTGCTTATTTTGAACCCCATCGACATTTAAAGTCTAGTTGTTTGTCTGCACTGCTTACCTTGTGATTTTTATAGTGAGCATGTCAAAAGGGAACTCACTACAGGTACCCTGTATTCATTATTCAGTGATACATCTTACTTATCCAGCCATTTGATTAACTTTAGACCATAGCTAGCCTAGGCTTAGGTTATTGTAACGTAAGTTTACATGTGGTATCCAGAAACTGAAATTATCCAAAATCCAAAACGGGATTGGCCCCTGAGGGTTTTGGATATGTCATGAAGATATTAATGTATATATTTTTTTATTCATTCATGTGATGTGGGTGTTGCTGCCTGGGCCAGCATTTATTACCCATCCCTAATTACCCTTGTTCAGAGGGCATTTTAAGAGCCAACCACATTGCTGTAGGCCAGACTGGGTAAGGACAGCAGATTTCCTTCCCTAAAGGACATTAGTGAACCAGATGGGCTTTTACAACAATCGATGATAGATTCATGGTCACCATCAGACTTAAGTCTAGATTTTTACTGAATTCAAATTTCACCATCTGCTGTGGTGGGATTTGAACCCAGGTCCCCAGAGCATCACCCTGGGTCTCTGGATTACTAGTCCATATAATATTATTGGAAAATATTTTTCTTTTAAAATAGAGGTGGCTGTGTCTTAACTGGATTAAAGCCAGCGAGTCTGTGCTTTGATGTGTATTGGTTTTGATATGTAAGAGAGATAGAGTGAATTTACATTTTGTCGAGAGAGCATTCAAGAGGCGGGGTGAATTCTGACACCGAGCAAGCAGATGCCAAGTAAAATGTTTATGTTACTAATAAAGTTGGTACTATGAAAGGGGTTTTATTGTTAGAAGAGGCTGGTGCTACAATGAGAATTTACACTCAATGGGCTGTGCTAGGTACAGCAAGATGCCCGTTCTGGGTGTGCAGGGCAGAGGCAATGTGAGGTCAAAAGCAGCTGTAAAGCCTCCAACTGGCTCCACAGGAACCAAAGTGAAAAGAACCTCATTTTGAATTCGTAAGGCGAAAGTGCTCTGCCTGGTGTCTGGTTAAGTCTACAGGTTGCTGTCGCCTGAATGGAGAATAGTTTGGGAATCTGTTAAAAGTTATGAACATAGTAATTTGTAGCCATGTGTATGTGTTTAATGTATTGTAACTTAATAAAATGTTTCAACGACTTTAATATAAAACCTCTAGAGAGCCGGTGGCCTGATTCCTGAATTTAGAGTCGCATCCCAAACATAACACTTAAAATTATAGGTTATGACAGTTATTTCAAGTTTCCCTCTGGGGTTTTTAAATAACTCCGCTTCACCAACTGCATCGGTCACAACAGATGAAGGATACTCGACCTGTACAAGGGAAGAAAACAATCAAGGCTTATGAGATATACCTGTCCACCCAACGACCAAGATGGGAACTAAACCCGTGGAATCATAGAAAAGTTACGGCACAGAGAGAGGCCATTCAGCCCATCATGTCTGCAACAGCTGAGAAAAGAGAGGGAAAGAAACTAGCTGCTCATTTTAAATCCACTTTCTAGCACCTGGTCCATAGCTTTGCAGGTTACAGCACTTCAAATGCAGGTCCAGGTACCTTTTAAATGAGTTGAGTGTATCAACCTCAGATTCCCTGTATTTATTATTCCGTGATACTTATTTTCTAGCTTAGGAAGTGAATTCCAGACACCCACCACATCTCTAGGTGAAAAAGGTTTTCCACATGTCTCCTCAAATCCTTCTACCAATGACCTTAAATCTGTGCTTGGTGTCCGCACAGCTAAAGGAAACAAGTCCTTCCTGTCTAGTCCCATCGATATCTTCTACACCTCAATGAAGTCACCCCTCAGCCTCCTCTGTTCTGAGGAAAGCAGCCCTAGCCTATCCAATCTATCCCTCTCAAATTTAAGAAGATTCGGACTAGAGGGACCAGCATCACAAGCCAATCAGTCCCATAGAAACTTGACAGCACAGGAGGAGTCCCTTCGGCCCCTCATGCCTGCGCCAGCTCTTTGAAAGACCTATCCAATTAGTCCCGCTCCCACAGTGAGGCACAGGGCACAGAGAGGGAAAAGCACAAACGCAAGAGTACACAGAGATGGAGAGAGTCACACACCGAGGGCAAAGACAGTGACACAGACAGAGATACACACTGAGAGGCACACACAGAGAGCTGGACAAACTGACCAGCATAAAAACAGATGTAAACAGTTTATAAAGTGTCAGCTAGTAGCTGAGGGGGAATGTGAGGTAACTTTAAAGCAATTCTATTGCTGAATCACCAAGAGCAAAACACTGGAACACATCACTGGCCCTGTGAGAGACCATCAAGCGTTTTTTAAAAAATCATTCACGGGGATGTGGGGGGTCACTGGCTGGGCCCAGCGTTTATTGCCCATCCCTAACTGCCCCTTGAGAAGGTGGGGGTGAGCTGCCTTCTTGAACCGCTGCAGTCCATGTGGTGTGGGTACACCCACGGCGCTGTTAGGGAGAGAGTTCCAGGATTTTGACACAGAGACAGTGAAGGAACGGCCGATATATTTCCAAGTCAGGATGGTGAGTGACTTGGAGGGGAACTTCCAGGTGGTGGTGTTTGCGACGTACCTGCTCTGCGAGCTGCTTCCTGTAAACTTCGAGGTTCTTGAGTGTATTAAAGCCTTGAGTGAAGAAGCTGGACTGTGCGTCCATGAACGTCACCATCTGTAACCAATCAGATCAAAATTCAGATAACAGCAAAAACCTGCGGATGCTGGAAATCCAAAACAAAAATAAAAATACCTGGAAAAACTCAGCAGGTCTGGCAGCATCTGTGGAAGGGAGCACAGTTAACGTTTCGAGTCCATATGACTCTTCAACAGAGCTAAGTAAAATTAGAAAAGAGGTGAAATATAAGCTGGTTTAAGGGGGGGTGGGACTGGTAGAGCTGGATAGAGGGCCAGTGATAGGCGGAGATAGCCAAAAGATGTCACAGACAAAAGGACAAAGAGGTTGAAGGTGCTGATATTATCTAAGGAATGTGCTAATTAAGGGTAGAAAGCAGGACAAGCAAGGTACAGATAGACCTAGTGGGGGTGGGGTGGGGGTGAAGGTACAGATAGCCCTAGTGGGGGTGGGGTGAAGGTACAGATAGCCCTAGTGGGGATGGGGTGGGGTGAAGGTACAGATACCCCTAGTGGGGGTGGGGTGGGGTGAAGGTACAGATACCCCTAGTGGGGTTGGGGGTGGGGTGAAGGGAAGGGATCGAAATAGGCTAAAAGGTAGAGATAAAACAATGGAAGGAAATACATTTAAAATAATGGAAATAGATGGGAAAGAAAAATCTATATAAATTATTGGAAAAAAAGGGGGGGGGATCGGAAAGCGTGTGGGGATGGAGGAGAGAGTTCATGATCTAAAATTGTTAAACTCAATATTCAGTCCAGAAGGCTGTAAAGTGCCTAGTCTAGTGCTGCATTGTTCCAGTGAAGCTTAACGCAAACTGGAGGAACAGCACCTCATCTTCCGACTAGGCACCTTACAGCCTTCCAGACTGAATATTGAATTCAACAATTTTAGATCATGAACTCTCTCCTCCATCCCCACCCCCTTTCCGATCCCCCTTCCTTTTATCCCCAATAATTTATATAGATTTTTTTTTTCCCACCTATTTCCATTATTTTTAAATGTATTTCCATCCATTGTTTTATCTCCATCTTTTAGCCTATTTCGATCCCTTCCCTTCACCCCACCCCCACTAGGGGTATCTGTACCTTCACCCCACCCCCACTAGGGCTATCTGTACCTTCACCCCACCCCCACCCCCACTAGGGCTATCTGTACCTTCACACCCACCCCCACTAGGGCTATCTGTACCTTCCCCCCACCCCCACTAGGGCTATCTGTACCTTCACCCCACCCCCACCCCCACTAGGGCTATCTGTACCTTCACCCCACCCCCACCCCCACTAGGGCTATCTGTACCTTCACCCCACCCCACCCCCACTAGGGCTATCTGTACCTTCACCCCACCCCCACCCCCACTAGGGCTATCTGTACCTTCACCCCACCCCCACTAGGGCTATCTGTACCTTCACCCCACCCCCACTAGGGCTATCTGTACCTTCACCCCCACCCCCACTAGGGCTATCTGTACCTTCACCCCACCCCACCCCCACTAGGGCTATCTGTACCTTCACCCCACCCCCACTAGGGGTATCTGTACCTTCCCCCCACCCCCACTAGGGCTATCTGTACCTTCACCCCACCCCACCCCCACTAGGGCTATCTGTACCTTCACCCCACCCCCACTAGGGCTATCTGTACCTTCACCCCACCCCCACTAGGGCTATCTGTACCTTGCTTGTCCTGCTTTCTACCCTTAATTAGCACATTCCTTAGATAATATCAGCACCTTCAACACCTCTTCGTCCTTTTGTCTGTGACATCTTTTGGTTATCTCCACCTATCACAGGCCCCTCTATCCAGCTCTACCACGCACCCCCCCCCCTTAAACCAGCTTATATTTCACCTCTTTTCTAATTTTATTTAGTTCTGTTGAAGAGTCATACAGACTCGAAACATTAACTGTGCTCCCTTCCACAGATGCTGCCAGACCTGCTGAGTTTTTCCAGAATTCAGGTGGGCCCGGGAAACAACATCAGGAGGCACTCCCAAGTGCCAAAATATATTTTTAGAATAGAACATAAAAAATAAAAATAATTGACAGACGCTTGAGCCAGTGGATGTTGGTACTGCCTGCTCAATGTGGTACTGAACCAATGGCCCAGAGCAGATAGCTCTGGTCTCAGTTGGGGAACTTGAACAGGCCTCAGTGCCCTTGGTTAGAATCTGGAGGGGATAAAACAACCATTCTTACTGTGGCTAATCACTATCGACTGACTCCTCAATGGACAGTAGGTCCTGGATGGTGAGAGAGGGAGGTGAATGTGCCATGTCTCCGAGGGGCACTGTCTTTGGTTGAGGTACCACAGGCTGCAATTGGAACGGAACCACTGCACTGTCCCAAGATTAAAGAATGGGAAAGCCTTTCAACCGACACACTGACAAGGCCTCAGGCCATCCAACACTTGGCCAAAAGTGGCAGCAGGGAAGAGCAAAGCATTACTCACAAACTGTAACATCTCGTTCTTCTTCTTTGCCTGGATGACATTTATCTGAAAGAAATAGATGGCAAAGAATTCATAAAACGAATCAATGGTTAAAACACAAGCTTAGATACAGAGCTCGCTCTACCATATCCCCCAACAAACACTCCCAGGACAGATACAGCATGGGGTTAGATACAGAGTAAAGGTCCCTCTACACCATCCTCATCAAACACTCCCAGGACAGGTACAGCACGGGGTTAGATACAGAGTAAAGCTCCCTCTACACCATCCCCATCAAACACTCCCAGGACAGGTACAGCACGGGGTTAGATACAGAGTAAAGCTCCCTCTACACCTTCCCCATCAAACACTCCCAGGACAGGTACAGCACGGGGTTAGATACACAATAAAGCTCCCTCTACACTGTCCCCATCAAATACTCCCAGGACAGGTACAGCACGGGGTTAGATACAGAGTAAAGCTCCCTCTACACTGTCCCCATCAAACACTCCCAGGACAGGTACAGCACGGGGTTAGATACAGAGTAAAGCTCCCTCTACACCTTCCCCATCAAACACTCCCAGGACAGGTACAGCACGGGGTTAGATACAGAGTAAAGCTCCCTCTACACTGTCCCCATCAAACACTCCCAGGACAGGTACAGCACGGGGTAAGATACAGAGTAAAGCTGCCTCTACACTGTCCCCATCAAACACTCCCAGGACAGGTACAGCACGGGGTAAAGTAAAGCTGCCTCTACACTGTCCCCATCAAACACTTCCAGGACAGGTACAGCACGGGGTTAGATACAGAGCAAAGCTGCCTCTACACTGTCCCCATCAAACACTCCCAGGGCAGGTACAGCACGGGGTTAAATACAGAGTAAAGCTCCCTCTACACTGTTCCCATCAAACACTCCCAGGACAGGTACAACACAGGGTTAGATACAGAGTAAAGCTCCCTCTACACTGTCCCCATCAAACACTCCCAGGACAGGTACAGCACGGGGTTAGATACAGAGTAAAGCTCCCTCCACACCATCCCCATCAAACACGCCTAGGACAGCTACAGCACGGGGTTAGATACAGAGTAAAGCTCCCTCTACACTGTCCCCATCAAACACTCCCAGGACAGTACAGCACGGGGTTAGATACAGAGTAAAGCTCCCTCTACACCTTCCCCATCAAACACTCCCAGGACAGGTACAGCACGGAGTTAGATACAGAGTAAAGCTCCCTCTACACTGTCCCCATCAAACACTCCCAGGACAGGTACAGCACGGGGTTAGATACAGAGTAAAGCTGCCTCTACACCATTCCCATCAAACACTCCCAGGGCAGGTACAGCACGGGGTTAGATACAGAGTAAAGCTGCCTCTACACTGTCCCCATCAAACACTCCCAGGACAGGTACAACACGGGGTTAGATACAGAGTAAAGCTCCCTCTACACCTTCCCCATCAAACACTCCCAGGACAGGTACAGCACGGGGTTAGATACAGAGTAAAGCTCCCTCTACACTGTCCCCATCAAACACTCCCAGGACAGGTACAGCACGAGGTTAGATACAGAATAAAGCTCCCTCTACACTGTCCCCATCAAACACTCCCAGGACAGGTACAGCACGGGGTTAGATACAGAGTAAAGCTCCCTCTACACTGTTTCCATCAAACACTCCCAGGACAGGTACAACACGGGGTTAGATACAGAGTAAGGCTCCTTCTACACTGTCCCGATCAAACACTCCCAGGACAGGTACAGCACGAGGTTAGATACAGAGTAAAGCTCCTTCTACACTGTCCCCATCAAACACTCCCAGGACAGGTACAGCACGGGGTTAGATACAGAGTAAAGCTCCCTCTACACTGTCCCCATCAAACACTCCCAGGACAGGTACAGCACGGGGTTAGATACAGAGTAAAGCTCCCTGTACACTGTCCCCATCAAACACTCCCAGGACAGGTACAGCACGGGGTTAGATACAGAGTAAAGCTCCCTCTACACTGTCCCCATCAAACACTCCCAGGACAGGTACAGCACAGGGTTAGATACAGAGTAAACTGCCTCTACACTGTCCCCATCAAACACTCCCAGGACAGGTACAGCACGGGGTTAGATACAGAGTAAAGCTCCCTCTACACTGTCCCCATCAAACACTCCCAGGACAGGTACAGCACGGGGTTAGATACAGAGTAAAGCTCCCTCTACACTGTCCCCATCAAACACTCCCAGGACAGGTACAGCACGGGGTTAGATACAGAGTAAAGCTCCCTCTACACCGTCACCATCAAACACTCCCAGTTATACCCTGAATTTTCCATTTCTCTCAGTGACTGACATTATGATACTTTCTGTTTTGGGACTGGGTGTCTAGTGCTCCGATGTGCAGTAACCATTCAGGTGGATATCAGGCCTCCTCTATAACAAAGACATCCTGACGGTAAATGCATTGGACTAGAAGATTATGGAAGTTCAAGGTGACATGTGGAAGTTGAGTAAAGGATTTGCTGGGTCATTAAAATCTCATAAATGGCTGGGTGAAGCTGACAGGGGCTGGTCAAAGCCACATGATAAGAGCTGGGTGTTCAGGTGCGATCGCGAGAGGCATTTCTCAAAGGGCAGTGGGAATCTGGAACTCTCTGTCTGACAAAGCTGTTGTGGCTTGGGGTGGGGGAGGGGGAGGGAGGGTGGGGGAGGGTGGGGGTGGGTGTGGGAGGGTGAGGGAGGGTGGGGGAGGGTGGGGGAGGGTGGGGGAGGGTGAGGGTGGGGGAGGGTGAGGGTGGGGGAGGATGGGGAGGGTGAGGGAGGGTGGGGGAGGGTGAGGGATGGTGAGGGATGGTGAGGGAGGATGGGGGAGGGTGAGGGTGGGTGGGGGAGGGTGTGGGAGGGTGGGGGAGGGTGAGGGAGGGTGGGGGAGGGTGGCGGAGGGTGGCGGAGGGTGGGGGAGGGTGGGGGAGGGTGGGGGAGGGTGAGGGTGGGTGGGGGAGGGTGGGGGAGGTTGGCGGAGGGTGGGGGTGGGTGGGGGAGGGTGGAGGAGGGTGAGGGTGGGTGGGGGAGGGTGGGGGAGGGTGGGGGAGGGTGGGGGAGGGTGAGGGTGGGTGGGGGAGGGTGGGGGAGGTTGGCGGAGGGTGGGGGTGGGTGGGGGAGGGTGAGGGAGGGTGGGGGAGGGTGGGGGAGGGTGGGGGAGGCTGAGGGAGGGTGGGGGAGGGTGAGGGAGGGTGGGGGTGGGTGGGGGAGGGTGAGGGAGGGTGGGGGTGGGTGGGGGAGGGTGGGGGAGGGTGAGGGAGGGTGGGGGAGGGTGGAGGAGGGTGGGGGAGGGTGGGGGAGGGTGAGGGAGGGTGGAGGAGGGTGGGGGAGGGTGGGGGAGGGTGGGGAGGGTGAGGGAGGGTGGGGGAGGGTGGGGGAGGGTGGCGGAGGGTGGGGGAGGGTGGGGGAGGGTGGGGGAGGCTGAGGGAGGGTGGGGGAGGGTGAGGGAGGGTGGGGGAGGGTGAGGGAGGGTGGGGGAGGGTGGGGGAGGGTGGGGGTGGGTGGGGGAGGGTGAGGGAGGGTGGGGGTGGGTGGGGGAGGGTGAGGGAGGGTGGGGGAGGGTGGGGGAGGGTGGGGGAGGGTGGGGGAGGGTGAGGGAGGGTGGGGGAGGGTGGAGGAGGGTGGGGGAGGGTGGGGGAGGGTGAGGGAGGGTGGGGGAGGGTGGGGGAGGGTGAGGGAGGGTGGGGGAGGGTGGGGGAGGGTGGAGGAGGGTGGGGGAGGGTGGGGGAGGGTGGGGGAGGGTGGGGGAGGGTGGCGGAGGGTGGGGGAGGGTGGAGGAGGGTGGGGGAGGGTGAGGGAGGGTGGGGGAGGGTGGAGGAGGGTGGGGGAGGGTGGAGGAGGGTGGGGGAGGGTGGGGAGGGTGAGGGAGGGTGGGGGAGGGTGAGGGAGGGTGGGGGAGGGTGGGGGAGGGTGGGGGAGGGTGGGGGAGGGTGAGGGAGGGTGGGGGAGGGTGGGGGAGGGTGGAGGAGGGTGGGGGAGGGTGGCGGAGGGTGGGGGAGGGTGAGGGAGGGTGGGGGAGGGTGGGGGAGGGTGGGGGAGGGTGAGGGAGGGTGAGGGAGGGTGGGGGAGGGTGGGGGAGGGTGGGGGAGGGTGAGGGAGGGTGGGGGTGTGTGGGGGAGGGTGGGGGAGGGTGGGGGAGGGTGGGGGAGGGTGGGGGAGGGTGGGGGAGGGTGGGGGAGGGTGGGGGCCGGCGTGTGGCTTCCATTGTCAATTTCAAAACTGAGCTTGCTAGGTTCTTGATCGGCAAAGGCCACTGAGGGTTTATGGAGCCCAGACAGTGGAGTTCAGATACAGGTCAGCGTTGATCTCATTGAATGACGCACCAGCCTCGAGGGGCTGAGTGGCCTCCCCCTGTTCCCAGAAGGGGACGTTGAAAGTAGCCCCCACCCACCTGGAGCACGTAATCCAGCGATACATGGCGGAAGGATCTGCGGGCTAGCAGGAGAGCGCTAGTGGCTTCATCCACCTCGTGCTGCTTCTTGGGAGGTACTTGTGCGTTTCTATTCTGTGCGTTATCCAGGTCCTCACTGCTCTTGTCAAAGTGTTTCTTGGTCTCCTTGAACCTCCTCACGTCCCTGAGGCAGAAGGAAGAGAAAACAAAAAAAGAGGGAAGAAATTATTGGGGCACCGACCCGGATCAAAGTCACCTTCGTTACCCGGGGGGGAGCCACTTTGGCGAGTTTCGCACTGCGTTGAGACCCGGGCGCTACACAAATGCAAGTTAGTGTTGAACGACCGTTAACGAAATTATTTTTTTTCAAAAGCTCAAAGCAAAGCTTTTCCGGAGCTGTGCTCGGACAGTAGTGACATCGAATCGCTGAGAAAAAGAGACACGTCGAGGCTTTTTGTCCCGTGCTCACCAGGACTTTTTGCAAAAACACCTGATGAGTGCAAGACTAAAAACTTTGACACGTCTCTTTTTTCAGCAAGACTGAAGTTGTGCGCCACGAAATGTCTAGTAGCTACATGAAAAAAGGGAAAATTTTGCTAGATTATCATTCTTGGATGAGTTTACGATGTTGGAACCAGGATCGTGCATTTGTGAGTATAAAGCTTGACACAGGAGTGAATACCGGGGGGTGGGGAAAGGGCCTTTCACATCTCCTGGCATCTCTAATGCTTTCAGCCAAGAAGGAATAAAAACTACTGCCTGGATTTTCCTGATGTTAATAAACTGTCTGGGTGGGAATTCAGATACAACAGTGGAGGTGAGAGAGACAGAGACGGATACAGAAATGTACATTTGGACAGAGAGACAAACTTAGAACACGTACACAAACACACATACACACATACACACACACACACACACACACATACACACATACACACATGTACGCACATACACACGTATACATGTACGCACATACACACACATACATATGTACACACGTGTATACACACATGCGTACACACACGTATACACCTAAGTGTACACACACACATGTACATGCGCGCACACACACTTACACACATATGCGAATACACATATGCGTACAAGCACACGCGCATACACACGTACACACACACGCATACACGTGTTCACACGTGCACATGCACATTCATGAAGCTATTAATGAATATAATATTATTGGAAAATATTTTTCTTTGCAAATAGAAGTTTAGTCTGTGGGCGTGAATTATTTGGATTAAAGCCAGATAGTCTGTGCTTTGATGTGTACTAGTTTTGTTATGTAAGAGAGATAACGTGCATTTGCATTTTTGAACAGAGCATTCAAGAAGTGGGGTGAAAACTGACACCTATCCAGCAGAGACCAAGCAATATGTTTATTAAAGTTGGTGCTATGAAAGGGGTTTTATTGTTAGGGGAGGTGGAGTTCACAGAGGCTGGTGATACTATGAGGATTTACATTCAGTGGGAGTGCTGGATATAACCGATTGCAGTTTTTGTGTGTTGAGGGTAGAGGCATGTGAGGTCAAAGCATCTGTAACAACTGTCTTCAGAGGAACCAAAGTGAAAAGAGCCTCATTTTGAATTCGTAAGGTGAAAATGCTTTGCCTGGTGTTTGGTTAAGTCTATGAGTTGCTGTTGCCTGAATGGAGATTAGTTTGGGAACTTGTTAAAAGTTATGGTTGTAGTAATTTGTAGCCATGTATTTAACTTGTGTAAATTAATAAAATGTTTCATTTAGCTTAATATAAAACCTCTCGGGAACTGGTGGTCTGATTCCTGAATTTAGAGTCGCATCTCAAACATACCACTTAGAAACAGTTGTTTAAAGTCTCCCTCTGGGTTTTCTTTAAATAACTCAGCTTTACCAATTGCATTGTCATAACACACACACAGACACACGTGCATACACAGACACACATGTGCATACACACACACACACGTGCATACACACACACACACGTGCATACACACACACATACACACATGCATACACACACACATACACACGTGCATTCACACACACAGACACATGTGCATACACACACACGTGCATACACACACATTAACATGTGCACACACACATGCACACACACGTGCATACACACACGTGCACACACATACACACACGTGTGCATGCACATACGTGCAAACACACACACCCGTGCATACACACACACACGTGCATACACACACACACACACACACACACACACACACACACACACACACACACACACACACACACACACACACACACACACGTGCATATACACACACACATACACCGGGCTGAATTTAATTGTCCAAACCGGAACACCGTACACCAACTGCAAAGCCAATGGTAACTCCCAGCTTCGCCATTTCCAGATGCCCCATTAGGATTAAATGTCAGTCAGGAAGCTAACTGCTTGCTGTGCCTTTACAGGCAAAGGTCTCACCTCCAAGAGCTGCTTGCCAGTCAGAAGGAAGGGGACTCTTCAGTCCCAGCAGTGTGACAGGGAACATTGGCCCCTCCAGCAGGAGGCCCCAGATGACTGGCGAATGCAGGGCAAGCAGACCCCGGTGAGGGGAGGGGGGGGGGGGGTGTTTTTACTGCGGAAGGCAGGGGACACTCTTTCATCAGAGGGGGAGACAACTGTTACCGCCAGGGGGTACCCTCTGTAGAATATCAGCAGCTGCGGGGTGAAGCCCTGAATTGGCCATTGGCTACTTAGGGGCCTTAATTGACCTCCGGGCAGGAAGGCTGACCTTGACCTGCCCGATACCCGACTTAAAATCCCGGGGAGCCGGATAGACAACGGTCTGTCCACCCCATGCCTTCCCACCCAATTATATAGCCCCAGTCCTCCAGGACACCCCCACTCCCCCTACCCCAAGGCATCCCGGCACACACACCTTGGGTAGTTGGGCACATGTACACAGATGGGACACAGCGCAATGTACTCACTCCTTGATGAAGTTAGACAGATGCTGCTTGACTGATTTCTGAGTCACCTCGATGAAGGTCTGAAACACACAAGAAACAGGAGCCTGAAACGCAGCCGAGCGCCAGGAGGAGGAGGTGGGAAGGAAGCAGCAGGTCTCCTTGTCAATCCGCCCTCGCCCCTGACACTTTTGGAAGAATTCGATAATTTAAAGGATCTCGTCATGTTCTTCAAAAACTAAGGAGTGTAACTGCCACCATACGCGGATGTACAATGGAATATAATGTGGGAAAATGTGAGGTTATGCACTTTGGCAGGAAGAATAGAGGAGCTGAATATTATTTACATGGAGAAAGACTGCAGAAAGCTGCAGCGCAGAGGGATTTGGGGGACCTCGTGCATGAATCCCAAAAAGCTAACATACAAGTTCAGCAGGGAATAGGGAAGGCAAATGGAATGTTGGCCTTTATTTCAAAGGGAATGGAGTATAAAAATAGGGAAGTCTTACTAAAACTACACAAGGCACTAGTTAGACCACACCTAGAATATTGCAAACAGTTTTGGTCCCCTTATCTAAGGAATGATATACTGGCATTGGAGGCAGTCCAGAGAAGGTTCACTAGGCTGATCCTGGGTATGGAGGGATTTTCTTATGAGGAGAGAGGTTGAGTAGGTTGGGCCTGTACACACTGGAGTTTAGAAGAATGAGAGGTGACCTTATTGAAACATATAAGATTCTTAGGGGTCTTGACAGGGTAGATGCTGAGAGGCTGTTTCCCCTTGTGGGAGAGTCCAGGACCAAAGGGCATAATCTCAGAGTAAGGGGTCACCCATTTAAAACAGAGATAAGGAGCAATTTCTTCTCTCAGAGGATAGTGAATCTGTGGAATTCTTAACCACAGAGGGCTGTAGAGGCTGGTCATTCAGTATATTCAAGGCTGAGATAGACAGATTTTTAATCAGTAAGGGAATCAAGGGTTACGGGGAAAAGGCAGGAAAGTGGAGTTGAGGATTATCAGATCAGCCATGATCTCATTGACCAGCAGAGCAGACTCGATGGGCTGAATGGCCTACTTCTGCTCCTGCGTCTTATGGTTTTATATAATAACTCACTTTCTGAAAAACTGGGGATGTCAGCGCTGGGTTTGAAAACAGTTTTGTGTCAGCACCAAGATCCCACACGGTTAAATTCCAGTAAATAGGTGCTCATCACCTTTAACCTCCCTCTCTTCCAACTCCCTCTTCCTATCTCTCGAGCTCTCTTTTCACTCCCTCCATGTCTTCCTCTTATTGCCCTCCAGCTCTGTCACACTCACCCTTTGTTCCTCCCTCTTTTGCGCACACGCCCGGGGCAGGATTATTTCGCACCCCACCACCCCCCGCCCCAACAACCCCCCACCTCCCCCTCCCCTGGGCAAGAGGGACACCCGATCTGATCAGGAGTGAAAGAGCTCGTGACGAAATAGCCAGGCGAGCGCTTTGACCATATTTCGGCCAATTAAGATGCAATTCATTCGGACGATTAAGAGACCTATTAAGGCCCTCAAGCAAGTAAGGCTGCCCATCCAGCCTTAAAGTTGGCAGGCCAGTCAATCAGCCAGCGGCCTCTGAATTTTTGCGAAGCCTCGTCCATTGCGGGATGAGGTGAACAACAGTTGAATAAAAAAAAACCATGAAGCTTTTTATACCCCATTTTTAACAAGTCCCCTCTTCACGTGACTGAGTGACACACAGGGACACGTTTACGTCATTCGTGAAACCTTCGTTTGTCGTTTTAACAGGCTTCAGCTCCTTAAGGCAGCCCTGAGCTTTCAGTGCGCAATCCCCACCCGCACCCTCCTCCTGCCCACCGCCACCACCCCCCCGACCCTGCTCGCTCACTGGCCAGCCAGCGTGAAATCACAGTCGGAGCCCGATTGGCAGGGGGTGGCAGGGATCCATTTCTCAGCCACTCCTGGGAGCGCCCGCCTGGCAAAGGGAATGTCCTGTCCCTGGAGTCCTGTGTCCAGGACTGGTCTCCTTATTTAAGGAAGGGTGTAAATGCATTGGAAGCAGTTCAGAGAATGTTTGCCAGACTAATACCTGGAATGGGTGCGTTGTCTTACGAGGAAAGGTTGGACAGACTAGACTTTTATCCGCGGGAGTTTAGAAGAGTAAGAGGTGACTTAATTGACACATATAAGATCTTGAGGGGTCTTGACAGGGTGGATGTGGAGAGAATGTTTCCTCTTGTGGGAGAATCTACAACTAGGGGGTTACTGATTAAAAATAAGGTGTCGGCCATTTAAGACAGAGATGAGGTGAATTTTTTCACTCAGCGATTTGTGAGTCATTGAAAAGGTAGTGGGAGCAGAGGCTTTGAATATTTTTAAGGCAGAGGTGGGTAGTTTCTATCCCCTTTGTCTGCAGCTAATGCTAACTGGGTCCTGGGTCCTGGCTGGAGACAGGCCAGACAGCGACTGGACAGTGACCGGGGTTCAGGGTGGCTGCAGCGGTCATTCACTCAAGCTAATGCAGCCAGTAAACCGAGGAGGTAACAAATTCTATCCAGGGGGAGGTTTGGTGCACTCACTCACCATGTGATGGTCGATCATATGATTCAGACTGTGTGAAAACTTCTCCAGACACCCCTGTGTGAACAAAGAGCCACAAATCAAGACAAACATCCAAAATGAGGGAGAGATAAAGGGCCCAGCAGGTATATGGTACGAGCAGATAACACAAGCTGGTGCTGACTTGATTCCAGGCTGACCGACTGATAAACAATGGGCAGAATCTCTGCCTCCCTAACCTCTGAATGTATGTTGAACGTTAGCTATCCTTTATTACAAGAGGAACTGAGTATAAAATTGGGATGTTATACTTCAGTTAGACAGGGCATTAGTGAAACCACGTCTCAAATACTGTGTGCAGTTTTGGTCTCCTTATTTAAGGAAGGATATAAATGTGTTGGAGGAGGTTCAACGGAGATTTACCAGATTGATACCTGGAATGAGTGGGCTGTCTTATGAGGAAAGGTTGGACAGACTGGGCTTGTTTCCACTGGAGTTT
>JANJGN010000033.1:12679919-12789142 GCA_026770705.1 Isurus oxyrinchus | reverse complement strand
ACACAGTTTGATGGAGGGAGGGGAGTCACACAGTTTATCTGATGGAGGGAGGGGAGTCACAGAGTTTGATGGAGGGAGGGAGTCACAGAGTTTGATGGAGGGAGGGAGTCACACAGTTTATCTGATGGAGGGGAGGGAGTCACAAAGATTGATGGATGGAGGGAGTCACACAGTTTGATGGAGGGAGGTAGTCAGACAGTTTGATGGAGGGAGGGAGTCACACAGATTGATGGAGGGGAGGGAGTCACACAGATTGATGGAGGGAGGGAGTCACACATTTGATGAAGGGGAGGGAGTCACACAGTTTGATGGAGGGAGAGAGTCACACAGTTTGATGGAGGGGAGGGAGTCAAACAGTTTGATGGAGGGGAGGGAGTCACACAGTTTGATGGAGGGAGGGAGTCACAAAGTTTGATGGAGGGAGGGAGTCACACAGTTTGATGGAGGGAGGGAGTCACACAGTTTGATGGAAGGAGGGAGTCACACAGTTTGAGGGAGGGAGTCACACAGATTGATGGAGGGGAGGGAGTCACACAGTTTGATGGAGGGAGGGAGTCACACAGTTTGATGGAGGGAGGGAGTCACACAGTTTATCTGATGGAGGGAGGGAGTCACAGAGTTTGATGGAGGGAGGGAGTCACAGAGTTTGATGGAGGGAGGGAGTCACACAGTTTATCTGATGGAGGGGAGGGAGTCACAAAGTTTGATGGAGGGGAGGGTGCCACACAATTTGTTGGAGGGAGGGAGTCACGCAGATTGATGGGAGGGAGGGAGTCACAGAGTTTGGATGGAGGGAGGGAGTCACACAGTTTGATGGAGGGAGGGAGTCACACAGTTTGATGGAGGGAGGGAGTCACGCAGATTGATGGAGGGAGGGAGTCATACAGTTTGATCGAGGGAGGGAGTCACACAGTTTGATGGAGGGAGGGAGTCAGACAGTTTATCTGATGGAGGGAGGGAGTCACAGAGTTTTGATGGAGGGACGGAGTCACAGAGTTTGATGGAGGGAGGGAGTCACACAGTTTAATGGAGGTGAGGGAGTCACACAGTTTAATGGAGGTGAGGGAGTCACACAGTTTGATGGAGGGGAGGGAGTCAAACAGTTTGATGGAGGGAGGGAGTCACACAGTTTGATGGAGGGAGGGAGTCACAAAGTTTGATGGAGGGGAGGGAGTCACACAGTTCGATGGAGGGAGGGAGTCACACAGTTTGATGGAGGGAGTGAGTCACACAGTTTGATGGAGGGGAGGGAGTCACACAGATTGATGGAGGGGAGGAGTCACACAGTTTGATGGAGGGAGGGAGTCACACAGTTTATCTGATGGAGGGAGGGGAGTCACACAGTTTTGATGGAGGGAGTGAGTCACACAGTTTGATGGAGGGAGGGAGTCACAAAGATTGATGGAGGGAGGGAGTCACGCAGTTTATCTGATGGAGGGAGGGAGTCACACAGTTTGATGGAGGGAAGGGAGTCACACAGTTTGATGGAGGGAGGAGTCACACAGATTAATGGAGGGAGGGAGTCACACAGTTTTGATGGATCGAGGGAGTCACGCAGATTGAAGAGGGAGGGAGTCACACAGTTTGATCGAGGGAGGGAGTCACACAGTTTGATGGAGGAGGGAGTCACACAGTTTATCTGATGGAGGGAGGGAGTCACAGAGTTTGATGGAGGGACGGAGTCACAGAGTTTGATGGAGGGAGGGGAGTCACTCAGTTTAATGGAGGTGAGGGAGTCACACAGTTTGATGGAGGGGAGGGAGTCAAACATTTTGATGGAGGGAGGGAGTCACACAGTTTGATGGAGGGAGGGAGTCACACAGTTTGATGGAGGGGAGGGTGTCACACAGTTTGATGGAGGAGGGAGTCACACGGTTTGATGGAGGGAGTGAGTCACACAGTTTGATGGAGGGAGGGAGTCACACAGATTGATGGATGGGAGGGGAGTCACACAGTGTTATGGAGGGAGGGAGTCACACAGTTTATCTGATGGAGGGAGGGAGTCACACAGTTTGATGGAGGGAGTGAGTCACACAGTTTGATAGAGGGGAGGTAGTCACACTGTTTGATAGAGGGGAGGTAGTCACACAGTTTGAGGGAGGGAGGGAGTCACACAGTTTGATGGAGGGAGGGAGTCACACAGTTTGATGGAGGGAGGGAGTCACACAGTTGATGGAGGGAGGGTGTCACACAGTTTGATGGAGGGAGGGAGTCACACAGTTTGATGGAGGGAGGGAGTCACAGTTTGATGGAGGGAAGGGAGTCACACAGTTTGATGGAGGGAGGGAGTCACAGTTTGATGGAGGGGAGGGAGTCACACAGTTTGATGGAGGGGAGGGTGTCACACAGTTTGATGGAGGGAGGAAGTCACACAGTTTTGATGGAGGGGAGGGAGTCACACAGTCTGATGGAGGGAGGGAGTCACAGTTTGATGGAGGGGGAGGGAGTCACACAGTTTGATGGAGGGAGGGATTCACACAGTTTGATGGAGGGAGGGAGTCACACAGTTTGAAGGAGGGAGGGAGTCACACAGTTTGAAGGAGGGAGGGAGTCACACAGTTTGATGGAGGGAGGGAGTCACACAGTTTGATGGAGGGAGGGAGTCACACAGTTTGATGGAGGGAGGGAGTCACACAGTTTGATGGAAGGGGGAATCACACTGTTTGATGGAGGGAGGGAGTCACACAGTTTGATGGAGGGAGGGAGTCACACATTTTGATGGAGGGGAGGGAGTCACACAGTTTATCTGATGGAGGGAGGGAGTCACACAGTTTGATGGAGGGAGGGGAATCACACAGCTTGAAGGAGGGAGGGAGTCACACAGTTTGATGGAGGAAGGGAGTCACAGTTTATCTGATGGAGGGAGGGAGTCACACAGTTTGATGCAGGGGAGGCAGTCACACAGTTTGATGGAGGGAGGGAGTCACGCAGTTTATCTGATGGAGGGAGGGAGTCACACAGTTTGATGGAGGGGAGTTAGTCACACAGTTTGATGGAGGGAGGGAGTCATGCAGTTTATCTGATGGAGGGAGGGAGTCACACAGTTTGATGGAGGGAAGGGAGTCACACAGTTTGATGGAGGGAGGGAGTCACACAGTTTAATGGAGGGAGGGAGTCACACAGTTTGATGAGTGAGGGGAGTCACACAGTTTGATGGAGGGAGGGAGTCACACAGTTTGATGGAGGGAGGGATTCACAAGTTTGATGGAGGGAGGGATTCACACAGTTTGATGGAGGGAGGGAGTCACACAGTTGATGGAGGGAGGGATTCACACAGTTTGATGGAGGGAGGGAGTCACAGTTTGATGGAGGGAGGGAGTCACACAGTTTGATGAAGGGGAGGGAGTCACACAGTTTGATGTAGGGGAGGGAGTCACACAGTTTGATGAGGGGAGGGAGTCACACAGTTTGATGGAGGGAGGGAGTCACACAGTTTGATGGAGGGAGGGAGTCACACAGTTTGATGGAGGGGACGGAGTCACACAGTTTGATGGAGGGAGGGAGTCACACAGTTTGATGGAGGGAGGGAGTCACACAGTTTGATGGAGGGAGGGAGTCACACAGTTTGATGGAGGGAGGGAGTCACATAGATTTGATGGAGGGAGGGAGTCACACAGTTTAGCTGATGGAGGGAGGAGTCACACAGTTTGATCGAGGGAGGAAGTCACACAGATTGATGGAATGAGGGAGTCACACAGTTTGATGGAGGGGAGGGAGTCACACAGTTTATCTGATGGAGGGAAGGAGTCACACAGTTTGATGGAGGAGGGAGTCAAACAGTTTGATGGAGGGGAGGGAGTCACACAGTTTGATGGAGGGAGGGAGTCACACAGTTTGATGGAGGGAGGGAGTCACACAGTTTGATGGAGGGGAGGGAGTCACACAGTTTGATGGAGGGAGGGGGTCACACAGTTTGTTGGAGGGAGGGAGTCACACAGTTTGATGGAGGGAGGAAGTCACAGAGTTTGATAGAGGGGAGGGAGTCACACAGTTTGAAGGAGGGAGGGAGTCACACAGTTTGATGGAGGGAGGGAGTCACACATTTTGATGGAGGGAGGGATTCACACAGTTTGATGGAGGGGAGGTAGTCACACAGTTTGATGGAGGGAGGGATTCACACAGTTTGATGGAGGGAGGCATTCAGACAGTTTGATGGAGGGAGGGAGTCACACAGTTTGATGGAGGGAAGAGTCACACAGTTTGATGGAGGGGGAGGGAGTCACACTGTTTGATGTAGGGGAGGGAGTCACACAGTTTGATGGAGGGAGGGAGTCACACAGTTTGATGGAGGGAGGGAGTCACACAGTTTGATGAAGGGAGGGATTCACACAGTTTGATGGAGGGGAGGGAGTCACACAGTTTGTTGGAGGGGAGGGAGTAACACAGTTTGATGGAGGGAGGGAGTCACACAGTTTGATGGAGGGAGGGAGTCACACAGTTTGATGGAGGGAGGGAGTCACACAGTTTGATGGAGGGAGGGAGTCACATAGTTTGATGGAGGGAGGGAGTCACACAGTTTAGCTGATGGAGGGAGGGAGTCACACAGTTTGATCGAGGGAGGGAGTCACACAGATTGATGGAGGGAGGGAGTCACACAGTTTGATGGAGGGGAGGGAGTCACACAGTTTATCTGATGGAGGGAGGGAGTCACACAGTTTGATGGAGGGAGGGAGTCACATAGTTTGATGGAGGGAGGGAGTCACACAGTTTAGCTGATGGAGGGAGGGAGTCACACAGTTTGATCGAGGGAGGGAGTCACACAGATTGATGGAGGGAGGGAGTCACACAGTTTGATGGAGGGGAGGGAGTCACACAGTTTATCTGATGGAGGGAGGGAGTCACACAGTTTGATGGAGGGAGGGAGTCGAACAGTTTGATGGAGGGAGGGAGTCACACAGTTTGATGGAGGGAGGGAGTCACACAGTTTGATGGAGGGGAGGGAGTCAAACACTTTGATGGAGGGAGGGATTCCCACAGTTTGACGGAGGGAAGGGAGTCACACAGTTTGATGGAGGGAGGGAGTCATACAGTTTGATGGAGAGAGGGAGTCACACACTTTGATGGAGGGGAGGGAGTCACACAGTTTGATGGAGGGAGGGAGTCACACAGTTTGATGGAGGGAGTGAGTCACACAGTTTATCTGATGGAGGGAGGGAGTCACAAAGTTTGATGGAGGGAGGGAGTCACACAGTTTGATGGAGAGAGGGAGTCACACAGTTTGATGGAGGGAGGGAGTCACACAGTTTGATGGAGAGGAGGGAGTCACACAGTTTGATGGAGGGAGGGAGTCACACAGATTGATGGAGGGAGGGAGTCACACAGTTTGATGGAGGGGAGGGAGTTACACAGTTTGATGGAGGGAGGGAGTCACACAGATTGATGGAGGGAGGGAGTCACACAGTTTGATGGAGGGGGGGAGTCACACTGTTTGATGGAGGGAGGGAGTCACACAGATTATCTGATGGAGGGGAGGGAGTCACACAGTTTGATGGAGGGAGGGAGTCACACAGTTTATCTGATGGAGGGGAGGGAGTCACACAGTTTGATGGAGGGAGGGAGTCACACAGTTTGATGGAGGGGAGGGAGTCACACAGTTTGATGGAGGGGAGGGAGTCACACAGTTTGATGGAGGGAGGGAGTCACACAGTTTCATGGAGGGAGGGAGTCACACAGATTGATAGAGTGAGGGAGTCACACAGTTTAATGGAGGGAGGGAGTCACACAGTTTCATGGAGGGAGGGAGTCACACAGTTTGATGGAGGGGAGCGAGTCACACAGTTTGATGGAGGGAGGGAGTCACACAGTTTGATGGAGGGAGGGAGTCACACAGTTTGATGGAGGGAGGGAGTCACACAGTTTGATGGAGGGAGGGAGTCACACAGTTTGATGGAAGGAGGGAGTCATACATTTTGATGGAGGGAGGGAGTCACACAGTTTGATGGAGGGAGGGAGTCACAGAGTTTGATGGAGAAAGGGAGTAACACAGTTTGATGGAGGGAGGGAGTCAAACAGTTTGATGGAGGGAGGGAGTCACACAGTTTGATGGAGGGAGGGAGTCACACAGTTTATCTGATGGAGGGAGGGAGTCACACAGTTTGATGGAGGGGAGGGAGTCACACAGTTTATCTGATGGAGGGAGGGAGTCACACAGTTTGATGGAGGGAGGGAGTCACACAGTTTGATGGAGGGAGGGAGTCACACAGTTTGATGGAGGGAGGGAGTCACACAGTTTGATGGAGGGAGGGAGTCACAGTTTGATGGAGGGAGGGAGTTACACAGTTTGATGGAGGGAGGGAGTCACACAGTTTGATGGAGGGAGGGAGTTACACAGTTTGATGGAGGGAGGGAGTCACACAGTTTGATGGAGGGAGGGAGTCACACAGTTTGATCGATGGAGGGGAGTCACACAGTTTGATGGAGGGAGGGAGTCACACAGTTTATCTGATGGAGGGAGGGAGTCACAGAGTTTGATGGAGGGAGGGAGTCACAGAGTTTGATGGAGGGAGGGAGTCACTCAGTTTATCTGATGGAGGGGAGGGACTCACAAATTTTGATGGAGGGGAGGGAGACACACAATTTGTTGGAGGGAGGGAGTCACGCAGATTGATGGAGGGAGGGAGTCACAGAGTTTGATGGAGGGAGGGAGTCACACAGTTTGATGGAAGGGAGGGAGTCACACAGTTTGATGGAGGGAGGGAGTTACGCAGATTGATGGAGGGGAGGGAGTCACACAGTTTGATCGAGGGAGGGAGTCACACAGTTTGATGGAGGGAGGGAGTCAGACAGTTTATCTGATGGAGGGAGGGAGTCACAGAGTTTGATGGAGGGACGGAGTCACAGAGTTTGATGGAGGGAGGGAGTCACACAGTTTAATGGAGGTGAGGGAGTCACACAGTTTGATGGAGGGGAGGGAGTCAAACAGTTTGATGGAGGGAGGGAGTCACACAGTTTGATGGAGGGAGGGAGTCACAGAGTTTGATGGAGAAAGGGGAGTAACACAGTTTGATGGAGGGAGGGAGTCACACATTTTGATGGAGGGAGGGAGTCACACAGTTTGATGGAGGGAGGGAGTCACACAGTTTGATGGAGGGAGGGAGTCACACAGTTTATCTGATGGAGGGAGGGAGTCACACAGTTTGATGGAGTGGAGGGAGTCACACAGTTTATCTGATGGAGGGAGGGAGCCACACAGTTTGATGGAGGGAGGGAGTCACACAGTTTGATGGAGGGAGGGAGTCACACAGTTTGATGGAGGGAGGGAGTCACAGTTTGATGGAGGGAGGGAGTTACACAGTTTGATGGAGGGAGGGAGTCACACAGTTTGATGGAGGGAGGGAGTCACACAGTTTGATGGAGGGAGGGAGTCACACAGTTTGATGGAGGGAAGGAGTCACAGTTTGATGGAGGGAGGGAGTTACACAGTTTGATGGAGGGAGGGAGTCACACAGCTTGATGGAGGGAGGGAGTTACAAAGTTTGATGGAGCGAGGGAGTCAAACAGTTTGATGGAGGGAGGGAGTCACACAGTTTGATGGAGGGAGGGAGTCAAACAGTTTGATGGAGGGAGGGAGATACACAGTTTGATGGAGGGAGGGAGTCACACAGTTTGATGGAGGGAGGGAGTCACACAGTTTATCTGATGGAGGGAGGGAGTCACAGAGTTTGATGGAGGGAGGGAGTCACAGAGTTTGATGGAGGGAGGGAGTCACACAGTTTATCTGATGGAGGGGAGGGAGTCACAAAGATTGATGGATGGAGGGAGTCACACAGTTTGATGGAGGGAGGTAGTCACACAGTTTGATGGAGGGAGGGAGTCACACAGATTGATGGAGGGGAGGGAGTCACACAGATTGATGGAGGGAGGGAGTCACACATTTTGATGAAGGGAGGGAGTCACACAGTTTGATGGAGGGAGAGAGTCACACAGTTTGATGGAGGGGAGGGAGTCAAACAGTTTGATGGAGGGGAGGGAGTCACACAGTTTGATGGAGGGAGGGAGTCACAAAGTTTGATGGAGGGAGGGAGTCACACAGTTTGATGGAGGGAGGGAGTCACACAGTTTGATGGAAGGAGGGAGTCACACAGTTTGAGGGAGGGAGTCACACAGATTGATGGAGGGAGGGAGTCACACAGTTTGATGGAGGGAGGGAGTCACACAGTTTGATGGAGGGAGGGAGTCACACAGTTTATCTGATGGAGGGAGGGAGTCACAGAGTTTGATGGAGGGAGGGAGTCACAGAGTTTGATGGAGGGAGGGAGTCACACAGTTTATCTGATGGAGGGGAGGGAGTCACAAAGTTTGATGGAGGGGAGGGTGCCACACAATTTGTTGGAGGGAGGGAGTCACGCAGATTGATGGAGGGAGGGAGTCACAGAGTTTGATGGAGGGAGGGAGTCACACAGTTTGATGGAGGGGAGGGAGTCACACAGTTTGATGGAGGGAGGGAGTCACGCAGATTGATGGAGGGAGGGAGTCATACAGTTTGATCGAGGGAGGGAGTCACACAGTTTGATGGAGGGAGGGAGTCAGACAGTTTATCTGATGGAGGGAGGGAGTCACAGAGTTTTGATGGAGGGACGGAGTCACAGAGTTTGATGGAGGGAGGGAGTCACACAGTTTAATGGAGGTGAGGGAGTCACACAGTTTAATGGAGGTGAGGGAGTCACACAGTTTGATGGAGGGGAGGGAGTCAAACAGTTTGATGGAGGGAGGGAGTCACACAGTTTGATGGAGGGAGGGAGTCACAAAGTTTGATGGAGGGGAGGGAGTCACACAGTTCGATGGAGGGAGGGAGTCACACAGTTTGATGGAGGGAGTGAGTCACACAGTTTGATGGAGGGAGGGAGTCACACAGATTGATGGAGGGGAGGGAGTCACACAGTTTGATGGAGGGAGGGAGTCACACAGTTTATCTGATGGAGGGAGGGAGTCACACAGTTTGATGGAGGGAGTGAGTCACACAGTTTGATGGAGGGAGGGAGTCACAAAGATTGATGGAGGGAGGGAGTCACGCAGTTTATCTGATGGAGGGAGGGAGTCACACAGTTTGATGGAGGGAAGGGAGTCACACAGTTTGATGGAGGGAGGGAGTCACACAGATTAATGGAGGGAGGGAGTCACACAGTTTGATGGATCGAGGGAGTCACGCAGATTGAAGGAGGGAGGGAGTCACACAGTTTGATCGAGGGAGGGAGTCACACAGTTTGATGGAGGGAGGGAGTCACACAGTTTATCTGATGGAGGGAGGGAGTCACAGAGTTTGATGGAGGGACGGAGTCACAGAGTTTGATGGAGGGAGGGAGTCACTCAGTTTAATGGAGGTGAGGGAGTCACACAGTTTGATGGAGGGGAGGGAGTCAAACATTTTGATGGAGGGAGGGAGTCACACAGTTTGATGGAGGGAGGGAGTCACACAGTTTGATGGAGGGGAGGGTGTCACACAGTTTGATGGAGGGAGGGAGTCACATGGTTTGATGGAGGGAGTGAGTCACACAGTTTGATGGAGGGAGGGAGTCACACAGATTGATGGATGGGAGGGAGTCACACAGTGTTATGGAGGGAGGGAGTCACACAGTTTATCTGATGGAGGGAGGGAGTCACACAGTTTGATGGAGGGAGTGAGTCACACAGTTTGATAGAGGGGAGGTAGTCACACTGTTTGATAGAGGGGAGGTAGTCACACAGTTTGAGGGAGGGAGGGAGTCACACAGTTTGATGGAGGGAGGGAGTCACACAGTTTGATGGAGGGAGGGAGTCACACAGTTTGATGGAGGGAGGGTGTCACACAGTTTGATGGAGGGAGGGAGTCACACAGTTTGATGGAGGGAGGGAGTCACAGTTTGATGGAGGGAAGGAGTCACACAGTTTGATGGAGGGAGGGAGTCACAGTTTGATGGAGGGGAGGGAGTCACACAGTTTGATGGAGGGAGGGTGTCACACAGTTTGATGGAGGGAGGAAGTCACACAGTTTGATGGAGGGAGGGAGTCACACAGTCTGATGGAGGGAGGGAGTCACAGTTTGATGGAGGGGAGGGAGTCACACAGTTTGATGGAGGGAGGGATTCACACAGTTTGATGGAGGGAGGGAGTCACACAGTTTGAAGGAGGGAGGGAGTCACACAGTTTGAAGGAGGGAGGGAGTCACACAGTTTGATGGAGGGAGGGAGTCACACAGTTTGATGGAGGGAGGGAGTCACACAGTTTGATGGAGGGAGGGAGTCACACAGTTTGATGGAAGGGGGAATCACACTGTTTGATGGAGGGAGGGAGTCACACAGTTTGATGGAGGGAGGGAGTCACACATTTTGATGGAGGGGAGGGAGTCACACAGTTTATCTGATGGAGGGAGGGAGTCACACAGTTTGATGGAGGGAGGGAATCACACAGCTTGAAGGAGGGAGGGAGTCACACAGTTTGATGGAGGAAGGGAGTCACAGTTTATCTGATGGAGGGAGGGAGTCACACAGTTTGATGCAGGGGAGGCAGTCACACAGTTTGATGGAGGGAGGGAGTCACGCAGTTTATCTGATGGAGGGAGGGAGTCACACAGTTTGATGGAGGGGAGTTAGTCACACAGTTTGATGGAGGGAGGGAGTCATGCAGTTTATCTGATGGAGGGAGGGAGTCACACAGTTTGATGGAGGGAAGGGAGTCACACAGTTTGATGGAGGGAGGGAGTCACACAGTTTAATGGAGGGAGGGAGTCACACAGTTTGATGGAGTGAGGGAGTCACACAGTTTGATGGAGGGAGGGAGTCACACAGTTTGATGGAGGGAGGGATTCACAAGTTTGATGGAGGGAGGGATTCACACAGTTTGATGGAGGGAGGGAGTCACACAGTTTGATGGAGGGAGGGATTCACACAGTTTGATGGAGGGAGGGAGTCACACAGTTTGATGGAGGGAGGGAGTCACACAGTTTGATGAAGGGGAGGGAGTCACACAGTTTGATGTAGGGGAGGGAGTCACACAGTTTGATGGAGGGAGGGAGTCACACAGTTTGATGGAGGGAGGGAGTCACACAGTTTGATGGAGGGAGGGAGTCACACAGTTTGATGGAGGGGACGGAGTCACACAGTTTGATGGAGGGAGGGAGTCACACAGTTTGATGGAGGGAGGGAGTCACACAGTTTGATGGAGGGAGGGAGTCACACAGTTTGATGGAGGGAGGGAGTCACATAGATTGATGGAGGGAGGGAGTCACACAGTTTAGCTGATGGAGGGAGGGAGTCACACAGTTTGATCGAGGGAGGAAGTCACACAGATTGATGGAATGAGGGAGTCACACAGTTTGATGGAGGGGAGGGAGTCACACAGTTTATCTGATGGAGGGAAGGAGTCACACAGTTTGATGGAGGGAGGGAGTCAAACAGTTTGATGGAGGGAGGGAGTCACACAGTTTGATGGAGGGAGGGAGTCACACAGTTTGATGGAGGGAGGGAGTCACACAGTTTGATGGAGGGGAGGGAGTCACACAGTTTGATGGAGGGAGGGGGTCACACAGTTTGTTGGAGGGAGGGAGTCACACAGTTTGATGGAGGGAGGAAGTCACAGAGTTTGATAGAGGGGAGGGAGTCACACAGTTTGAAGGAGGGAGGGAGTCACACAGTTTGATGGAGGGAGGGAGTCACACATTTTGATGGAGGGAGGGATTCACACAGTTTGATGGAGGGGAGGTAGTCACACAGTTTGATGGAGGGAGGGATTCACACAGTTTGATGGAGGGAGGCATTCAGACAGTTTGATGGAGGGAGGGAGTCACACAGTTTGATGGAGGGAAGAGTCACACAGTTTGATGGAGGGGAGGGAGTCACACTGTTTGATGTAGGGGAGGGAGTCACACAGTTTGATGGAGGGAGGGAGTCACACAGTTTGATGGAGGGAGGGAGTCACACAGTTTGATGAAGGGAGGGATTCACACAGTTTGATGGAGGGGAGGGAGTCACACAGTTTGTTGGAGGGGAGGGAGTAACACAGTTTGATGGAGGGAGGGAGTCACACAGTTTGATGGAGGGAGGGAGTCACACAGTTTGATGGAGGGAGGGAGTCACACAGTTTGATGGAGGGAGGGAGTCACATAGTTTGATGGAGGGAGGGAGTCACACAGTTTAGCTGATGGAGGGAGGGAGTCACACAGTTTGATCGAGGGAGGGAGTCACACAGATTGATGGAGGGAGGGAGTCACACAGTTTGATGGAGGGGAGGGAGTCACACAGTTTATCTGATGGAGGGAGGGAGTCACACAGTTTGATGGAGGGAGGGAGTCACATAGTTTGATGGAGGGAGGGAGTCACACAGTTTAGCTGATGGAGGGAGGGAGTCACACAGTTTGATCGAGGGAGGGAGTCACACAGATTGATGGAGGGAGGGAGTCACACAGTTTGATGGAGGGGAGGGAGTCACACAGTTTATCTGATGGAGGGAGGGAGTCACACAGTTTGATGGAGGGAGGGAGTCGAACAGTTTGATGGAGGGAGGGAGTCACACAGTTTGATGGAGGGAGGGAGTCACACAGTTTGATGGAGGGGAGGGAGTCAAACACTTTGATGGAGGGAGGGATTCCCACAGTTTGACGGAGGGAAGGGAGTCACACAGTTTGATGGAGGGAGGGAGTCATACAGTTTGATGGAGAGAGGGAGTCACACACTTTGATGGAGGGGAGGGAGTCACACAGTTTGATGGAGGGAGGGAGTCACACAGTTTGATGGAGGGAGTGAGTCACACAGTTTATCTGATGGAGGGAGGGAGTCACAAAGTTTGATGGAGGGAGGGAGTCACACAGTTTGATGGAGAGAGGGAGTCACACAGTTTGATGGAGGGAGGGAGTCACACAGTTTGATGGAGAGGAGGGAGTCACACAGTTTGATGGAGGGAGGGAGTCACACAGATTGATGGAGGGAGGGAGTCACACAGTTTGATGGAGGGGAGGGAGTTACACAGTTTGATGGAGGGAGGGAGTCACACAGATTGATGGAGGGAGGGAGTCACACAGTTTGATGGAGGGGGGGAGTCACACTGTTTGATGGAGGGAGGGAGTCACACAGATTATCTGATGGAGGGGAGGGAGTCACACAGTTTGATGGAGGGAGGGAGTCACACAGTTTATCTGATGGAGGGGAGGGAGTCACACAGTTTGATGGAGGGAGGGAGTCACACAGTTTGATGGAGGGGAGGGAGTCACACAGTTTGATGGAGGGGAGGGAGTCACACAGTTTGATGGAGGGAGGGAGTCACACAGTTTCATGGAGGGAGGGAGTCACACAGATTGATAGAGTGAGGGAGTCACACAGTTTAATGGAGGGAGGGAGTCACACAGTTTCATGGAGGGAGGGAGTCACACAGTTTGATGGAGGGGAGCGAGTCACACAGTTTGATGGAGGGAGGGAGTCACACAGTTTGATGGAGGGAGGGAGTCACACAGTTTGATGGAGGGAGGGAGTCACACAGTTTGATGGAGGGAGGGAGTCACACAGTTTGATGGAAGGAGGGAGTCATACATTTTGATGGAGGGAGGGAGTCACACAGTTTGATGGAGGGAGGGAGTCACAGAGTTTGATGGAGAAAGGGAGTAACACAGTTTGATGGAGGGAGGGAGTCAAACAGTTTGATGGAGGGAGGGAGTCACACAGTTTGATGGAGGGAGGGAGTCACACAGTTTATCTGATGGAGGGAGGGAGTCACACAGTTTGATGGAGGGGAGGGAGTCACACAGTTTATCTGATGGAGGGAGGGAGTCACACAGTTTGATGGAGGGAGGGAGTCACACAGTTTGATGGAGGGAGGGAGTCACACAGTTTGATGGAGGGAGGGAGTCACACAGTTTGATGGAGGGAGGGAGTCACAGTTTGATGGAGGGAGGGAGTTACACAGTTTGATGGAGGGAGGGAGTCACACAGTTTGATGGAGGGAGGGAGTTACACAGTTTGATGGAGGGAGGGAGTCACACAGTTTGATGGAGGGAGGGAGTCACACAGTTTGATCGATGGAGGGAGTCACACAGTTTGATGGAGGGAGGGAGTCACACAGTTTATCTGATGGAGGGAGGGAGTCACAGAGTTTGATGGAGGGAGGGAGTCACAGAGTTTGATGGAGGGAGGGAGTCACTCAGTTTATCTGATGGAGGGGAGGGACTCACAAAGTTTGATGGAGGGGAGGGAGACACACAATTTGTTGGAGGGAGGGAGTCACGCAGATTGATGGAGGGAGGGAGTCACAGAGTTTGATGGAGGGAGGGAGTCACACAGTTTGATGGAAGGGAGGGAGTCACACAGTTTGATGGAGGGAGGGAGTTACGCAGATTGATGGAGGGAGGGAGTCACACAGTTTGATCGAGGGAGGGAGTCACACAGTTTGATGGAGGGAGGGAGTCAGACAGTTTATCTGATGGAGGGAGGGAGTCACAGAGTTTGATGGAGGGACGGAGTCACAGAGTTTGATGGAGGGAGGGAGTCACACAGTTTAATGGAGGTGAGGGAGTCACACAGTTTGATGGAGGGGAGGGAGTCAAACAGTTTGATGGAGGGAGGGAGTCACACAGTTTGATGGAGGGAGGGAGTCACAAAGTTTGATGGAGGGGAGGGAGTCACACAGTTTGATGGAGGGAGTGAGTCACACAGTTTGATGGAGGGAGGGAGTCACACAGATTGATGGAGGGAAGGGAGTCACACAGTTTGATGGAGGGAGTGAGTCACACAGTTTGATAGAGGGGAGGTAGTCACACAGTTTGATGGAGGGAGGGAGTCACGCAGTTTATGTGATGGAGGGAGGGAGTCACACAGTTTGATGGAGGGAAGGGAGTCACACAGTTTGATGGAGGGAGGGAGTCACACAGTTAATGGAGGGAGGGAGTCACACAGTTTGATGGAGGAGAGGGAGTCATACAGTTTGATGGAGTAAGGGAGTCACACAGTTTGATGGAGGGAGGGAGTCACACTGTTTGATGGAGGGAGGGAGTCACACAGTTTTTCTGATGGAGGGAGGGAGTCACACAGTTTGATGGAGGGAGGGAGTCACACAGTTTGAGGGAGGGAGGGAGTCACAAAGTTTGATGGAGGGAGGGAGTCACACAGTTTGATGGAGGGGAGGGTATCACACAGTTTGATGGAGGGAGGGAGTCACACAGTCTGATGGAGGGAGGGAGTCACACAGTTTGATGGAGGGAGGGAGTCACACAGTTTGATGGAGGGAGGGAGTCACACAGTTTGATGGAGGGAGGGAGTCACACAGTTTGATGGAGGGAGGGAGTCACACAGTTTGATGGAGGGAGGGAGTCTCAGTTTGATGGAGGGGAGGGAGTCACACAGTTTGATGGAGGGAGGGTGTCACACAGTTTGATGGAGGGAGGGAGTCACACAGTTTGATGGAGGGAGGGAGTCACACAGTTTGATGGAGGGAGAGAGTCACACAGTTTGATGGAGGGAGGGAGTCACACAGTTTGATGGAAGGAGGGAGTTACACAGCTGGATGGAGGGAGGGAGTCACACAGTTTGATGGAGGGAGGTAGTCACACAGTTTGATGGAGGGAGGGAGTCACACAGTTTGATGGAGGGAGGGAGTCACACAGTTTGATGGAGGGAGGGAGTCACACAGTTTGATGGAGGGAGGGAGTCACAGTTTGATGGAGGGAGGGAGTCACAAAGTTTGATGGAGGGAGGGAGTCACAGTTTGATGGAGGGGAGGGAGTCACACAGTTTGATGGAGGGAGGGTGTCACACAGTTTGATGGAGGGAGGAAGTCACACAGTTTGATGGAGGGAGGGAGTCACACAGTTTGATGGAGGGAGGGAGTCACATAGTTTGATGGAAGGAGGGAGTCACACATTTTGATGCAGGGAGGGAGTCACACAGTTTGATGGAGGGAGGGAGTCACACAGTTTGATGGAGGGGAATGAGTCACACATTTGATGGAGGGAGGGATTCACACAGTTTGATGGAGGGAGCGAGTCACACAGTTTGAAGGAGGGAGGGAGTCACACAGTTTGAAGGAGGGAGGGAGTCACACAGTTTGATGGAGGGAGGGAGTCACACAGTTTGATGGAGGGAGGGAGTCACACAGTTTGATGGAGGGAGCGAGTCACACAGTTTGATGGAAGGGGGAATCACACTCTTTGATGGAGGGAGGGAGTCACACAGTTTGATGGAGGGAGGGAGTCACACATTTTGATGGAGGGGAGGGAGTCACACAGTTTATCTGATGGAGGGAGGGAGTCACACAGTTTGATGGAGGGAGGGAATCACACAGCTTGAAAGAGGGAGGGAGTCACACAGTTTGATGGAGGGAGGGAGTCACAGTTTATCTGATGGAGGGAGGGAGTCACACAGTTTGATGGAGGGGAGGCAGTCACACAGTTTGATGGAGGGAGGGAGTCACGCAGTTTATCTGATGGAGGGAGGGAGTCACACAGTTTGATGGAGGGAGTGAGTCACACAGTTTGATGGAGGGGAGGGTATCACACAGTTTGATGGAGGGAGGGAGTCACACAGTCTGATGGAGGGAGGGAGTCAGACAGTTTGATGGAGGGAGGGAGTCACACAGTTTGATGGAGGGAGGGAGTCACACAGTTTGATGGAGGGAGGGAGTCACACAGTTTGATGGAGGGACGGAGTCACACAGTTTGATGGAGGGAGGGAGACACACAGTTTGATGGAGGGAGGGAGTCACAGTTTGATGGAGGGGAGGGAGTCACACAGTTTGATGGAGGGAGGGTGTCACACAGTTTGATGGAGGGAGGGAGTCACACAGTTGATGGAGGGAGGGAGTCACACAGTTTGATGGAGGGAGGGAGTCACACAGTTTGATGGAGGGAGGGAGTCACACAGTTTGATGGAAGGAGGGAGTTACACAGTTTGATGGAGGGAGGGAGTCACACAGTTTGATGGAGGGAGGTAGTCACACAGTTTGATGGAGGGAGGGAGTCACACAGTTTGATGGAGGGAGGGAGTCACACAGTTTGATGGAGGGAGGGAGTCACAGTTTGATGGAGGGAGGGAGTCACAAAGTTTGATGGAGGGAGGGAGTCACAGTTTGATGGAGGGGAGGGAGTCACACAGTTTGATGGAGGGAGGGTGTCACACAGTTTGATGGAGGGAGGAAGTCACACAGTTTGATGGAGGGAGGGAGTCACACAGTTTGATGGAGGGAGGGAGTCACATAGTTTGATGGAAGGAGGCAGTCACACATTTTGATGGAGGGAGGGAGTCACACAGTTTGATGGAGGGAGGGAGTCACACAGTTTGATGGAGGGGAGGGAGTCACACATTTGATGGAGGGAGGGATTCACACAGTTTGATGGAGGGAGGGAGTCACACAGTTTGAAGGAGGGAGGGAGTCACACAGTTTGAAGGAGGGAGGGAGTCACACAGTTTGATGGAGGGAGGGAGTCACACAGTTTGATGGAGGGAGGGAGTCACACAGTTTGATGGAGGGAGGGAGTCACACAGTTTGATGGAAGGGGGAATCACACTATTTGATGGAGGGAGGGAGTCACACAGTTTGATGGAGGGAGGGAGTCACACATTTTGATGGAGAGGAGGGAGTCACACACTTTATCTGATGGAGGGAGGGAGTCACACAGTTTGATGGAGGGAGGGAATCACACAGCTTGAAAGAGGGAGGGAGTCACACAGTTTGATGGAGGGAGGGAGTCACAGTTTATCTGATGGAGGGAGGGAGTCACACAGTTTGATGGAGGGGAGGCAGTCACACAGTTTGATGGAGGGAGGGAGTCACGCAGTTTATCTGATGGAGGGAGGGAGTCACACAGTTTGATGGAGGGAGTGAGTCACACAGTTTGATGGAGGGGAGTTAGTCACACAGTTTGATGGAGGGAGGGAGTCACGCAGTTTATCTGATGGAGGGAAGGAGTCACACAGTTTGATGGATAAAAGGGAGTCACACAGTTTGATGGAGGGAGGGAGTCACACAGTTTGATGGAGGGAGGGAGTCACAGTTTGATGGAGGAGGGGAGTCACACAGTTTGATGGAGGGAGGGTGTCACACAGTTTGATGGAGGGAGTAAGTCACACAGTTTGATGGAGGGAGGGAGTCACACAGTTTGATGGAGGGAGGGAGTCCCACAGTTTGATGGAGGGAGGGAGTCACACAGTATGATGGAGGGAGCGAGTCACACAGTTTGATGGAGGGAGGGCGTTACACAGTTTGATGGAAGGGAGGGAGTCACACATTTGATGGAGGGAGGGATTCACACAGTTTGATGGAGGGAGTGAGTCACACAGTTTGAAGGAGGGAGGGAGTCACACAGATTGATGGAGGGAGGGAGTCACACAGTTTGATGGAGGGAGGGAGTCACACAGTTTGATGGAGGGAGGGAGTCACAGTTTGATGGAGGAGGGGAGTCACACAGTTTGATGGAGCGAGGGTGTCACACAGTTTGATGGAGGGAGTAAGTCACACAGTTTGATGGAGGGAGGGAGTCACACAGTTTGATGGAGGGAGGGAGTCACACAGTTTGATGGAGGGAGGGAGTCACACAGTATGATGGAGGGAGCGAGTCACACAGTTTGATGGAGGGAGGGCGTTACACAGTTTGATGGAAGGGAGGGAGTCACACATTTGATGGAGGGAGGGATTCACACAGTTTGATGGAGGGAGTGAGTCACACAGTTTGAAGGAGGGAGGGAGTCACACAGTTTGATGGAGGGAGGGAGTCACACAGTTTGATGGAGGGAGGGAGTCACACAGTTTGATGGAGGGAGGGAGTCACACTGTTTGATGGAGGGAGGGAGTCACACAGTTTGATGGAGGGAGGGTGTCACACATTTTGATGGAGGGGAGGGAGTCACACAGTTTATCTGATGGAGGGAGGGAGTCACACAGTTTGATGGAGGGAGAGAATCACACAGCTTGATGGAGGGAGGGAGTCACACAGTTTGATGGAGGGAGGGATTCACAGTTTATCTGATGGAGGGAGGGTGTCACAAAGTTTGATGGAGGGGATGCAGTCACACAGTTTGATGGAGGGAGGGAGTCACACAGTTTGATGGAGGGGAGGGAGTCACACAGTTTGATGGAGGGAGGGAGTCACACAGTTTGATGGAGGGAGGGAGTCACGCAGTTTGATGGAGGGAGGGAGTCACACAGTTTGATGGAGCGAGGGAGTCACAAAGTTTAATGGAGGGAGGGAGTCACACAGTTTATCTGATGGAGGGAGGGAGTCACACAGTTTGATGGAGGGAGGGAGTCACACAGTTTGATGGAGGGAGGGAGTCACACAGTTTGATGGAGGGAGGGAGTCACACAGTTTACCTGATGGAGGGAGGGAGTCACACAGTTTGATGGAGGGAGGGAGTCACACAGTTTGATGGAGGGAGGGAATCACACAGCTTGATGGAGGGAGGGAGTCACACAGTTTATCTGATGGAGGGAGGGAGTCACACAGTTTGATGGAGGGAGGGAGTCACACAGTTTGATGGAGGGGAGGGAGTCACACACTTTGATGGAGGGAGGGAGTCACACAGTTTGATGGAGGGAGGGAGTCACACAGTTTGACGGTGGGAGGGAGTCACACAGTTTATCTGATGAAGGGGAGGGATTCGCACAGTTTGATTGAGGGAGGGAGTCACGCAGTTTGATGGAGGGGAGGGAGTCACACAGTTTGATGGAGGGAGGGATTCACACAGTTTGATGGAGGGAGGGAGTCATACAGTTTGAGGGAGTGAGGGAGTCACACAGTTTGATGGAGGGGAGGGAGTCACACTCTTTGATGGAGGGGAGGGAGTCACACAGTTTATCTGATGGAGGGAGTGAGTCACACAGTTTGATGGAGGGAGGGAGTCACATAGTTTGATGGAGGGGAGGGAGTCACACACTTTATCTGATGGAGGGGAGGGAGTCACACAGATTGATGGAGGGGAGGGAGTCACAAAGTTTATCTGATGGAGGGAGGGAGTCACTCAGTTTGATGGAGGGAGGGAGTCACACAGTTTGATGGAGGGGAGGGAGTCACACTGTTTGATGGAGGGGAGGGAGTCACACAGTTTTTCTGATGGAGGGTAGGGAGTCACACAGTTTATCTGATGGAGGGGAGGGAGTCACACATTTTGATGGAGGGAGGGAGTCACACAGTTTGATGGAGGGGAGGGAGTCACACAGTTTATCTGATGGAGAGAGGGAGTCACACAGTTTATCTGATGGAGGGGAGGGAGTCACACAGTTTGATGGAGGGGAGGGAGTCACACAGTTTGATGGAGGGAGGGAGTCACACAGTTTGATGGAGGGGAGGGAGTCACACAGTTTATCTGATGGAGGGAGGGAGTCACACAGTTTATCTGATGGAGGGGAGGGAGTCACACAGTTTGATGGAGGGAGGGAGTCACACAGTTTGATGGAGGGAGGGAGTCACACAGTTTGATGGAGGGAGGGAGTCATACAGTTTGATGGAGGGAGGGAGTCACACAGTTTATCTGATGGAGGGAGGGAGTCACACAGTTTGATGGAGGGGAGGGAGTCACACAGTTTGATGGAGGGAGGGAGTCACACGGTTTGATGGATTGGAGGGACTCACAGAGTTTGATGGAGGGAGGGAGTCACAGTATGAGGGAGGGAGGGAGTCACACAGTTTATCTGATGGAGGGGATGGAGTCACACAGTGCGAAGGAGGGAGGGAGTCACACAGTTTATCTGATGGAGGAAGGGAGTCACACAGTTTGATGGAGGGAGGGAGTCACACAGTTTGATGGAGGGCGGGAGTCACACAGTTTGATGGAGGGGAGGGAGTCACACTGTTTGATGTTGGGGAGGGAGTCACACAGTTTATCTGATTGAGGGGAGGGAGTCCGACAGTTTGATGGAGGGAGGGAGTCACAGAGTTTGATGGAGGGAGGGAGTCACACAGTTTATCTGATGGAGGGGAGGGAGTCACACAGTTTGATGGAGGGGAGGGATTCACACAGTTTGATGGAGGGGTGGGAGTCACACAGTTTGATGGAGGGAGGGAGTCACACAGTTTGATGGAGGGAGGGAGTCACACAGTTTGATGGAAGGAGGGAGTCACACAGTTTGATGGAGGGGAGGGAGTCACACAGTTTTTCTGATGGAGGGAGGGAGTCACACAGTTTGATGGAGGGAGGGAGTCACACAGTTTGATGGAGGGAAGGAGTCACAGAGTTTGAGGGAAGGAGGGAGTCAACCAGATTGATGGAGGGAGGGAGTCAAACAGTTTGATCGAGGGGAGGGAGTCACACAGTTTGAGGGAAGGAGGGAGTCACACAGTTTGATGGAGGCAGGGAGTCACACAGTTTGATGGAGGGGAGGGAGTCATACAGTTTGATGGAGGGAGGGAGTCACACAGTTTGATGGAGGGGAGGGAGTCACACAGTTTGATGGAGGGAGGGAGTCACTCAGTTTATCTGATGGAGGGAGGGAGTCACGCAGTTTGATGGAGGGAGGGAGTCACTCAGTTTATCTGATGGTGGGAGGGAATCACACAGTTTGATGGAGGGGAGGGAGTCACACAGATTGACGGTTGAGGGAGTCACACAGTTTGTTGGAGGGGATGGAGTCACACAGTTTGATGGAGGGTGGGAGTCACACAGTTTGATGGAGGTCGGCAGTCACACAGTTTGACGGAGGGAGGGAGTCACACAGTTTGATGGAGGGAGGGACTCACACAGTTTGATGGAGGGAGGGAGTCACGCAGTTTGATGGATGGAGGGAGTCACACAGTTAGATGGAGGGAGCGAGTCACAGAGTTTGATGGAGGGGAGGGAGTCGCACAGTTTGATGGAGGGAGGGAGTCACACAGTTTGATGGAGGGAGGGAGTCACACAGTTAGATGGAGGGAGCGAGTCACACAGTTTATCTGATGGAGGGAGGGAGTCACACAGTTTGATGGAGGGAGGGAGTCACACAGTTTGATGGACGGAGGGAGCCACACTGTTTGATGGAGGGGAGGGAGTCACACAGTTTATCTGATGGAGGGGAGGGAGTAACACAGTTTGATGGAGGCAGGGAGTCACACGGTTTGATGGAGTGGAGGGAGTCACAGAGTTTGATGGAAAGAGGGAGTCACACAATTTATCTGATGGAGGGAGGTTGTCACACAGTTTGATGGAGGGAGGGAGTCACACAGTTTGACGAAGGGAGGGACTCACACAGTTTGATGGAGGGAGGGAGTCACACAGTTTGATGGAGGGAGGGAGTCACACAGTTAGATGGAGGGAGCGAGTCACACAGTTTATCTGATGGAGGGAGGGAGTCACACAGTTTGATGGAGGGAGGGAGTCACACATTTTGATGGAGGGGAGGGAGTCACACAGTTTATCTGATGGAGGGGAGGGAGTCCGACAGTTTGATGGAGGGACGGAGTCACACGGTTTGATGCAGTGGAGGGAGTCACAGAGCTTGATGGAGGGAGGGAGTCATACAGTTTGAGGGAGGGAGGGAGTCACACAGTTTATCTGATGGAGGGGAGGGAGTCACACAGTTTGATGGAGGGGAGGGAGTCACACAGTTTGATGGAGGGAGGGAGTCACACAGTTTGATGGAGGGAGAGAGTCACAAAGTTTGATGGAGGGAGGGAGTCACTCAGTTTGATGGAGGGGAGGGAGTCACGCAGTTTATCTGATAGAGGGAGGGAGTCACACAGTTTGATGGAGGGGAGGGAGTCACACAGTTTGATGGAGGGAGGGAGTCACACAGTTTGATGGAGGGAGGGAGTCACACAGTTTGATGGAGGGAGGGAGTCACACAGTTTGATGGAGGGAGGGAGTCACACAGTTTGATGGAGGGAGAGAGTCACACAGTTTGATGGAGGGAAGGAGTCACACAGTTTGATGAAGGGAGGGAGTCACACAGTCTGATGGAGGGAGGGAGTCACACAGTTTATCTGATGGAGGGGAGGGTGTCACACATTTTGATGGAGGGAGGGAGTCACACAGTTTGATGGAGGGAGGGAGTCACACAGTCTGATGCAGGGAGGGAGTCACACAGTTTATCTGATGGAGGGGAGGGTGTCACACATTTTGATGGAGGGAGGGAGTCACACACTTTGATGGAGGGAGGGAGTCACACAGTTTGATGGAGGGAGGGAGTCACAGTTTGATGGAGGGGAGCGAGTCACACTGTTTAATGGAGGGAGGGAGTCACACAGTTTATCTGATGGAGGGGAGGGAGTCACACAGTTTGATGGAGGGGAGGGAGGCACACAGTTTGATGGAGGGGAGGGATTCACACAGTTTGATGGAGGGAGGCAGTCACACAGTTTATCTGATGGAGGGGAGGGAGTCACACAGTTTGATGGAGGGAGGGAGTCACTCAGTTTATCTGATGGAGGGAGGAGTCACGCAGTTTGATGGAGGGAGGGAGTCACTCAGTGTGATGGAGGGAGGGAGTCACACAGTTTGACGGAGGGAGGGAGTCACACAGTTTGATGGAGGGAGGGACTCACACAGTTTGATGGATGGAGGGAGTCACGCAGTTTGATGGAGTAGAGGGAGTCACACAGTTTGATGGAGGGAGGGAGTCACACAGTTAGATGGAGGGAGCGAGTCACACAGTTTATCTGATGGAGGGAGGGAGTCACACAGTTTGATGGTGGGAGGGAGTCACACAGTTTATGTGATGGAGGGAGGGAGTCACACAGTTTGATGGAGGGAGGGAGTCACACAGTTTGATGGAGGGAGTGAGTCACACAGTTTGATGGAGGGAGTGAGTCACACAGTTTGATGGAGGGGATGGAGACACATAGTTTGATGGAGGGAGGGAGTCACACAGTTTGATGGAGGGAGGGAGTCACAATGTTTGATGGAGGGAGGGAGTCACAGAGTTTAATGGAGGGAGGGAGTCACATATTTTGATGGAGGGAGGGAGTCACAAAGTTTATCTGATGGAGGGAGGGAGTCACTCAGTTTGATGGAGGGAGGGAGTCACACAGTTTGATGGAGGGGAGGGAGTCACACTGTTTGATGGAGGGGAGGGAGTCACACAGTTCTTCTGATGGAGGGTAGGGAGTCACACAGTTTATCTGATGGAGGGGAGGGAGTCACACATTTTGATGGAGGGAGGGAGTCACACAGTTTGATGGAGGGGAGGGAGTCACACAGTTTATCTGATGGAGAGAGGGAGTCACACAGTTTATCTGATGGAGGGGAGGGAGTCACACAGTTTGATGGAGGGGAGGGAGTCACACAGTTTGATGGAGGGAGGGAGTCACACAGTTTGATGGAGGGGAGGGAGTCACACAGTTTATCTGATGGAGGGAGGGAGTCACACAGTTTATCTGATGGAGGGGAGGGAGTCACACAGTTTGATGGAGGGAGGGAGTAACACAGTTTATCTGATGGAGGGAGGGAGTCACACAGTTTGATGGAGGGGAGGGAGTCACACAGTTTGATGGAGGGAGGGAGTCACACGGTTTGATGGATTGGAGGGAGTCACAGAGTTTGATGGAGGGAGGGAGTCACAGTATGAGGGAGGGAGGGAGTCACACAGTTTATCTGATGGAGGGGATGGAGTCACACAGTGTGAAGGAGGGAGGGAGTCACACAGTTTATCTGATGGAGGAAGGGAGTCACACAGTTTGATGGAGGGAGGGAGTCACACAGTTTGATGGAGGGCGGGAGTCACACAGTTTGATGGAGGGAGGGAGTCATACAGTTTGATGGAGGGGAGGGAGTCACACTGTTTGATGATGGGGAGGAAGTCACACAGTTTATCTGATTGAGGGGAGGGAGTCCGACAGTTTGATGGAGGGAGGGAGTCACAGAGTTTGATGGAGGGAGGGAGTCATACAGTTTGAGGGAGGGAGGGAGTCGCACAGTTTATCTGATGGAGGGGAGGGAGTCACACAGTTTGATGGAGGGGTGGGAGTCACACAGTTTGATGGAGGGAGGGAGTCACACAGTTTGATGGAGGGAGGGAGTCACACAGTTTGATGGAGGGAGGGAGTCACACAGTTTGATGGAGGGGAGGGAGTCACACAGTTTGATGGAGGGGAGGGAGTCACACAGTTTTTCTGATGGAGGGAGGGAGTCACACAGTTTGATGGAGGGAGGGAGTCACACAGTTGATGGAGGGAGGGAGTCACACAGTTTGATGGAGGGAGAAAGTCACACAGTTTGATGGAGGGAGGGAGTCACACAGTTTGATGGAGGGAAGGAGTCACAGAGTTTGAGGGAAGGAGGGAGTCAACCAGTTTGATGGAGGGAGGGAGTCAAACAGTTTGATCGAGGGGAGGGAGTCACACAGTTTATCTGATGGAGAGAGGGAGTCACACAGTTTGATGGAGGGAGGGAGTCACACATTTGATGGAGGGAGGGAGTCACACAGTTTGATGGAGGGAGGGAGTCACACAGTTTGATGGAGGGAGGGAGTCACACATTTGATGGAGGGAGGGAGTTACACAGTTTGATGGACGGAGGGAGTCACACAGTTTGATGCATGGAAGGAGTCACAGAGTTTGAGGGAAGGAGGGAGTCACACAGTTTGATGGAGGCAGGGAGTCACACAGTTTGATGGAGGGGAGGGAGTCATACAGTTTGATGGAGGGAGGGAGTCACACAGTTTGATGGAGGGGAGGGAGTCACACAGTTTGATGGAGGGAGGGAGTCACTCAGTTTATCTGATGGAGGGAGGGAGTCACGCAGTTTGATGGAGGGAGGGAGTCACTCAGTTTATCTGATGGAGGGAGGGAGTCACACAGTTTGATGGAGGGGAGGGAGTCACACAGATTGACGGTTGAGGGAGTCACACAGTTTGTTGGAGGGGATGGAGTCACACAGTTTGATGGAGGGTGGGAGTCACACAGTTTGATGGAGGGAGGGAGTCACACAGTTTGACGGAGGGAGGGAGTCACACAGTTTGATGGAGTGAGGGACTCACACAGTTTGATGGAGGGAGGGAGTCACGCAGTTTGATGGATGGAGGGAGTCACACAGTTAGATGGAGGGAGCGAGTCACAGAGTTTGATGGAGCCGAGGGAGTCGCACAGTTTGATGGAGGGAGGGAGTCACACAGTTTGATGGAGGGAGGGAGTCACACAGTTAGATGGAGGGAGCGAGTCACACAGTTTATCTGATGGAGGGAGGGAGTCACACAGTTTGATGGAGGGAGGGAGTCACACAGTTTGATGGACGGAGGGAGCCACACTGTTTGATGGAGGGGAGGGAGTCACACAGTTTATCTGATGGAGGGGAGGGAGTAACACAGTTTGATGGAGGCAGGGAGTCACACGGTTTGATGGATTGGAGGGAGTCACAGAGTTTGATGGAAAGAGGGAGTCACACAATTTATCTGATGGAGGGAGGGTGTCACACAGTTTGATGGAGGGAGGGAGTCACACAGTTTGACGAAGGGAGGGACTCACACAGTTTGATGGAGGGAGGGAGTCACACAGTTTGATGGAGGGAGGGAGTCACACAGTTAGATGGAGGGAGCTAGTCACACAGTTTATCTGATGGAGGGAGGGAGTCACACAGTTTGATGGAGGGAGGGAGTCACACATTTTGATGGAGGGGAGGGAGTCACACAGTTTATCTGATGGAGGGGAGGGAGTCCGACAGTTTGATGGAGGGACGGAGTCACACGGTTTGATGCAGTGGAGGGAGTCACAGAGCTTGATGGAGGGAGGGAGTCATACAGTTTGAGGGAGGGAGGGAGTCACACAGTTTATCTGATGGAGGGGAGGGAGTCACACAGTTTGATGGAGGGGAGGGAGTCACACAGTTTGATGGAGGGAGGGAGTCACACAGTTTGATGGAGGGAGAGAGTCACAAAGTTTGATGGAGGGAGGGAGTCACTCAGTTTGATGGAGGGGAGGGAGTCACACAGTTTATCTGATCGAGGGAGGGAGTCACACAGTTTGATGGAGGGAGGGAGTCACACAGTTTGATGGAGGGAGGGAGTCACACAGTTTGATGGAGGGAGGGAGTCACACAGTTTGATGGAGGGAGGGAGTCACACAGTTTGATGGAGGGAGTGAGTCACACAGTTTGATGGAGGGAAGGAGTCACACAGTTTGATGAAGGGAGGGAGTCACACAGTCTGATGGAGGGAGGGAGTCACACAGTTTATCTGATGGAGGGGAGGGTGTCACACATTTTGATGGAGGGAGGGAGTCACACAGTTTGATGGAGGGAGGGAGTCACACAGTCTGATGCAGGGAGGGAGTCACACAGTTTATCTGATGGAGGGGAGGGTGTCACACATTTTGATGGAGGGAGGGAGTCACAAACTTTGATGGAGGGAGGGAGTCACACAGTTTGATGGAGGGAGGGAGTCACAGTTTGATGGAGGGGAGCGAGTCACACAGTTTAATGGAGGGAGGGAGTCACACAGTTTATCTGATGGAGGGGAGGGAGTCACACAGTTTGATGGAGGGGAGGGAGTCACACAGTTTGATGGAGGGGAGGGATTCACACAGTTTGATGGAGGGAGGGAGTCACACAGTTTATCTGATGGAGGGGAGGGAGTCACACAGTTTGATGGAGGGAGGGAGTCACTCAGTTTATCTGATGGAGGGAGGGAGTCACGCAGTTTGATGGAGGGAGGGAGTCACTCAGTGTGATGGAGGGAGGGAGTCACACAGTTTGACGGAGGGAGGGAGTCACACAGTTTGATGGAGGGAGGGAGTCACACAGTTTGATGGAGGGAGGGAGTCACGCAGTTTGATGAAGGGGAGGGAGTCACACAGTTTGATGGAGGGAGGGAGTCACACAGTTAGATGGAGGGAGCGAGTCACACAGTTTATCTGATGGAGGGAGGGAGTCACACAGTTTGATGGAGGGAGGGAGTCACACAGTTTATGTGATGGAGGGAGGGAGTCACACAGTTTAATGGAGGGAGGGAGTCACACAGTTTGATGGAGGGAGTGTGTCACACAGTTTGATGGAGGGAGTGAGTCACACAGTTTGATGGAGGGGAGGGAGACACATAGTTTGATGGAGGGAGGGAGTCACACAGTTTGATGGAGGGAGGGAGTCACAATGTTTGATGGAGGGAGGGAGTCACAGAGTTTAATGTAGGGAGGGAGTCACATATTTTGATGGACGGAGGGAGTCACACAGTTTGATGGAGGGAGGGAGTCACACAGTCTGATGGAGGGAGGGAGTCACACAGTTTATCTGATGGAGGGAGGGAGTCACACAGTTTGATGGAGGGAGGGAGTCACACAGTTTGATGGAGGGAGGGAGTTACAATGTTTGATGGAGTGGAGGGAGTCACATTGTTTGATGGAGGAAGAGAGTCACAGTTTGAGGGAGGGAGGGCGTCACACAGTTTGATGGAGGGAGGGAGTCACACAGTTTGATGGAGGGAGGGAGTCACACAGTTTGATGGAGGGAGGGAGTCACACAGTTTGATGGAGGGAGTGAGTCACATAGTTTGATGGAGGGAAGGAGTCACACAGTTTGATGAAGGGAGGGAGTCACACAGTCTGATGGAGGGAGGGAGTCACACAGTTTATCTGATGGAGGGGAGGGTGTCACACAGTTTGACGGAGGGAGGGAGTCACACAGTTTGATGGAGGGAGGGAGTCACACAGTTTGATGGAGGGAGGGAGTCACGCAGTTTGATGAAGGGGAGGGAGTCACACAGTTTGATGGAGGGAGGGAGTCACACAGTTAGATGGAGGGAGCGAGTCACACAGTTTATCTGATGGAGGGAGGGAGTCACACAGTTTGATGGAGGGAGGGAGTCACACAGTTTATGTGATGGAGGGAGGGAGTCACACAGTTTAATGGAGGGAGGGAGTCACACAGTTTGATGGAGGGAGTGTGTCACACAGTTTGATGGAGGGAGTGAGTCACACAGTTTGATGGAGGGGAGGGAGACACATAGTTTGATGGAGGGAGGGAGTCACACAGTTTGATGGAGGGAGGGAGTCACAATGTTTGATGGAGGGAGGGAGTCACAGAGTTTAATGGAGGGAGGGAGTCACATATTTTGATGGACGGAGGGAGTCACACAGTTTGATGGAGGGAGGGAGTCACACAGTCTGATGGAGGGAGGGAGTCACACAGTTTATCTGATGGAGGGAGGGAGTCACACAGTTTGATGGAGGGAGGGAGTCACACAGTTTGATGGAGGGAGGGAGTTACAATGTTTGATGGAGTGGAGGGAGTCACATTGTTTGATGGAGGAAGAGAGTCACAGTTTGAGAGAGGGAGGGCGTCACACAGTTTGATGGAGGGAGGGAGTCACACAGTTTGATGGAGGGAGGGAGTCACAAGGTTTGATGGAGGGAGGGAGTCACAAGGTTTGATGGAGTGGAGGGAGTCACATTGTTTGATGGAGGGAGGGAGTCACAGTTTGAGGGAGGGAGGGAGTCACACAGATTGATGGAGGGAGGGAGTCACGCAGATTGATGTAGGGAGGGAGTCACACAGTTTGATGGAGGGAGGGAGTCACACAGTTTGATGGAGGGGAGGGAGTCACACAGTTTGATGGAGGGAGCGAGTCACACAGTTTGATGGAGGGGAGGGAGTCACACAGTTTATCTGATGGAGGGAGGGAGTCACACAGTTTATCTGATGGAGGGATGGAGTCACACAGTTTATCTGATGGAGGGAGGGAGTCACACAGTTTATCTGATGGAGGGAGGGAGTCACACAGTTTATCTGATGGAGGGACGGAGTCACACAGTTTATCTGATGGAGGGAGGGAGTCACACAGTTTGATGGAGGGAGGGATTCACACATTTTGATGGAGGGGAGGGAGTCACACAGTTTGATGGAGGGAGGGAGTCACACAGTTTGATGGAGGGAGGGAGTCACACAGTTTGATGGAGGGAGGGAGTCACACAGTTTGATGCAGGGAGGGAGTCACACAGTTTATCTGATGGAGGGACGGAGTCACACAGTTTGAAAGAGGGACGGAGTCACACAGTTTGAGGGAGGATGGTAGTCACACAGTTTGATGGAGGGGAGGGAGTCACACAGTTTGATGGAGGGAGGGTTTCACACAGTTTGATGGAGGGGAGGGAGTCACACAGTTTGATGGAGGGAGGGAGTCACAAAGTTTGATGGAGGGGAGAGAGTCACACAGTTTGATGAAGGGTGAGGGAGTCACACAGTTTGATGGAGGGAGGGAGTCACACAGTTTGATGGAGGAGGGAGTCACACAGTTTGATGGAGGGGAGGGAGTCACACAGTTTATCTGATGGAGGGGAGGGAGGTCACACATTTTGATGGAGGGAGGGATTCACACAGTTTGATGGAGGGAAGGGAGTCACACAGTTTGATGGAGGGAGGGAGTCACACAGTCTGATGGAGGGAGGAGTCACGCAGTTTATCTGATGGAAGGGAGGCTGTCACACATTTTGATGGAGGGAGGGAGTCACACAGTTTGATGGAGGGAGGCAGTCACACTGTTTGATGGAGGGAAGGAGTCACAGAGTTTGAGGGAAGGAGGGAGTCACACAGTTTGAGGAGGGAGGGAGCCACACAGTTTGATGGAGGGGAGGAGTCACACAGTTTGATGGGGGGAGGGTGTCACACAGTTTGATGGAGGGAGGAGTCACACAGTTTGATGGAGGGGAGGGAGTCACACAGTTTGATGGAGGGAGGGAGTCACACAGTTTGATGCAGGGAGGGAGTCACACAGTTTGATGCAGGGAGGGAGTCACACGGTTTGATGGAGGGGAGGGAATCACACAGGTTGATGGAGGGAGGGAGTCCACACAGTGTGATGGAGGGAGGGTGTCACACAGTTTGATGAGGGAGGGAGTCACACAGTTTGATGGAGGGAGGGAGTCACACAGTTTGATGGAGGGGAGGGAGTCACACAGTTTGATGGTGGAGGGAGTCACACAGTTTGATGCAGGGAGGGAGTCACACAGTTTGATGGAGGGAGGGAGTCACACAGTTTGATGGAGGGAGGGAGTCACACAGTTTGATGGAGGGAGGGAGTCACAATGTTTGATGGAGGGAGGGATGCACACAGTTTGATGGAGGGGAGGGATTCACACAGTTTGATGGAGGGAGGGAGTCACACAGTTGATGGAGGGAGGGAGTCACACAGTTTTGATGGAGGGAGGGAGTCACACAGTTTATCTGATGGAGGGGAGGGAGTCACATAGTTTGATGGAGGGGAGGGAGTCACACAGTTTAATGGAGGGAGGGTGTCACACAGTTTGATGGAGGGAGGGGTGTCCACAGAGTTTATCTGATGGAGGGGATGGAGTCACACAGTTTGATGGAGGGGAGGGGAGTCACACAGTTTGATGGAGGGGAGGGATTCACACAGTTTGATGGAGGTGAGGGAGTCACACAGTTTTGATGGAGGGAGGGAGTCACACAGTTTCATGGAGGGAGGGAGTCACACAGTCTGATGGAGGGAGGCAATCACACAGTTTATCTGATGGAGGGGAGGGAGTCACACAGTTTGATGGAGGGAGGGAGTCACTCAGTTTATCTGATGGAGGGAGGGGAGTCACGCAGTTTGATGGAGGGAGGGAGTCACTCAGTTTGATGGAGGGGAGAAAGTCACACAGTTAGATGGAGGGGAGGGAGTCACACAGTTTGATGGAGGGAGGGAGTCACACAGTTTGATGGAGGGAGGGAGTCACACAGTTTATCTGATTGGAGGGGAGGCAGTCACAAAGTTTGATGGAGGGAGGGAGTCACACAGTTTGACGGAGGGAGGGAGTCACACAGTTTGATGGAGGGAGGGAGTCACACAGTTTGATGGAGGGAGGGAGTCACGCAGTTTGATGGAGGGGAGGGAGTCACACAGTTTGATGGAGGGAGCGAGTCACACAGTTTATCTGATGGAGGGAGGGAGTCACACAGTTTGATGGAGGGAGGGAGTCACACAGTTTGATGGAGGGAGGGAGTCACACAGTTAGATGGAGGGAGCGAGTCACACAGTTTATCTGATGGAGGGGAGGGAGTCACACAGTTTGATGAGGGAGGAGTCACACAGTTTATGTGATGGAGGGGAGGGAGTCACACAGTTTATGTGATGGAGGGGAGGGAGTCACACATTTTGATGGAGGGAGGGAGTCACACAGTTTGCTGGAGGGAGGGAGTCACACAGTTTATCTGATGTAGGGAGGGAGTCACACAGTTTGATGGAGGGAGGGAGTCACACAGTTTGATGGAGGGAGGGAGTCACACAGTTTATCTGATGAGGGAGGGAGTCACACATTTTGATGGAGGGAGGGAGTCACACAGTTTATCTGATGGAGGGGAGGGAGGTCACACAGTTTGATGAGGGTGGAGAGTCACACAGTTTGATGGAGGGGAGGGAGTCACACAGTTTGATGGAGGGAGGGAGTCACCAGTTTGATGGAGGGAGGGAGTCACACAGTTTATCTGATGGAGGGGAGGGAGTCACACAGTTTGATGGAGGGAGGGAGTCACACAGTTTGATGGAGGGGAGGGAGTCACACAGTTTAATGGAGGTGAGGGAGTCACACAGTTTGATGGAGGTGAGGGAGTCACACTGTTTGATGGAGGGAGGGAGTCACACAGTTGATGGAGGGAGGGAGGCACACAGTTTGATGTGGGGAGGGAGTCACAAAGTTTGATGGAGGGGAGGGAGTCACACAGTTTATCTGATGGAGGGAGTGAGTCATCACAGTTTGAGGGAGGGAGGGAGTCACACAGTTTATCTGATGGAGGGAGGGAGTCACAGAGTTTGATGGTGGGAGGGAGTCACACAGTTTGATGGAGGGAGGGAGTCGCACAGTTTGATGGAGGGAGGGAGTCACAAAGTTTATCTGATGGAGGGGAGGGAGTCACACTGTTTGATGGAGGGGGAGGGAGTCACACAGTTTGATGGAGGGAGGGAGTCACACAGTTTGATGGAGGGAGGGAGTCACACAGTTTGATGGAGGGGAGGGAGTCACACAGTATGATGGAGGGAGGGAGTCACACAGTTTGATGGAGGGGAGGGAGTCACACAGTTTATCTGATGGAGGGGAGGGCATCACACAGTTTGATGGAGGGGAGTGAGTCACACAGTTTGATGGAGGGAGGGAGCCACACAGTTTCATGGAGGGAGGGAGTTACACAGTCTGATGGAGGGAGGCAATCACACAGTTTATCTGATGGAGGGGGGGGAGTCACACAGTTTGATGGAGGGAGGGAGTCACTCAGTTTATCTGATGGAGGGAGGGAGTCACGCAGTTTGATGGAGGGAGGGAGTCACTCAGTTTGATGGAGGGGAGAAAGTCACACAGTTAGATGGAGGGGAGGGAGTCACACAGTTTGATGGAGGGAGGGAGTCACACAGTTTGATGGAGGGAGGGAGTCACACAGTTTATCTGATGGAGGGGAGGGAGTCACAAAGTTTGATGGAGGGAGGGAGTCACACAGTTTGACGGAGGGAGGGAGTCACACAGTTTGATGGAGGGAGGGAGTCACCACAGTTTGATGGAGGGAGGGAGTCACGCAGTTTGATGGAGGGGAGGGAGTCACACAGTTTGATGGAGGGAGCGAGTCACACAGTTTATCTGATGGAGAGAGGGAGTCACACAGTTTGATGGAGGGAGGGAGTCACACAGTTTGATGGAGGGAGGGAGTCACACAGTTAGATGGAGGGAGCGAGTCACACAGTTTATCTGATGGAGGGAGGGAGTCACACAGTTTGATGGAGGGAGGGAGTCACACAGTTTATGTGATGGAGGGAGGGAGTCACACAGTTTATGTGATGGAGGGGAGGGAGTCACACAGTTTGATGGAGGGAGGGAGTCACACAGTTTGCTGGAGGGAGGGAGTCACACAGTTTATCTGATGTAGGGAGGGAGTCACACAGTTTGATGGAGGGAGGGAGTCACACAGTTTGATGGAGGGAGGGAGTCACACAGTTTATCTGATGGAGGGAGGGAGTCACACATTTTGATGGAGGGAGGGAGTCACACAGTTTATCTGATGGAGGGGAGGGAGTCACACAGTTTGATGGAGGGTGGGAGTCACACAGTTTGATGGAGGGGAGGGAGTCACACAGTTTGATGGAGGGAGGGAGTCACACAGTTTGATGGAGGGAGGGAGTCACACAGTTTATCTGATGGAGGGGAGGGAGTCACACAGTTTGATGGAGGGAAGGAGTCACACAGTTTGATGGAGGGGAGGGAGTCACACAGTTTAATGGAGGTGAGGGAGTCACACAGTTTGATGGAGGTGAGGGAGTCACACTGTTTGATGGAGGGAGGGAGTCACACAGTTTGATGGAGGGAGGGAGGCACACAGTTTGATGTGGGGAGGGTGTCACAAAGTTTGATGAAGGGGAGGGAGTCACACAGTTTATCTGATGGAGGGAGTGAGTCACACAGTTTGAGGGAGGGAGGGAGTCACACAGTTTATCTGATGGAGGGAGGGAGTCACAGAGTTTGATGGTGGGAGGGAGTCACACAGTTTGATGGAGGGAGGGAGTCGCACAGTTTGATGGAGGGAGGGAGTCACAAAGTTTATCTGATGGAGGGGAGGGAGTCACACTGTTTGATGGAGGGGAGGGAGTCACACAGTTTGATGGAGGGAGGGAGTCACACAGTTTGATGGAGGGAGGGAGTCACACAGTTTGATGGAGGGGAGGGAGTCACACAGTTTGATGGAGGGAGGGAGTCACACAGTTTGATGGAGGGGAGGGAATCACACAGTTTATCTGATGGAGGGGAGGGCATCACACAGTTTGATGGAGGGGAGGGAGTCACACAGTTTGATGGAGGGAGGGAGTCACACAGTTTGATGGAGGGAGGGAGTCACACAGTTTGATGGAGGGAGGGAGTCACACAGTTTGATGGAGGGAGGGTGTCACACAATTTGATGGAGGGGAGGGAGTCACACAGTTTGATGGTGGTAGGGAGTCACACAGTTTAATGGAGGGAGGGAGTCACAGAGTTTAATGGAGGGAGGGAGTCACACAGTTTATCTGATGGAGGGAGGGAGTCACACAGTTTGATGGAGGGAGGGAGTCACACAGTTTGATGGAGGAAGGGAGTCACACAGTTTATCTGATGGAGGGAGGGAGTCACACAGTTTGATGGAGGGAGGGAGTCACAGATTTTGATGGAGGGTAGTGAGTCACACAGTTTATCTGATGGAGGGAGGGAGTCACACAGTTTGATGGAGGGGAGGGAGTCACACATTTTGATGGAGAGGAGGGAGTCACATAGTTTGATGGAGTGAGGGAGTCAGACAGATTGATGGAGGGGAGGGAGTAACACAGTTGGATGGAGGGAAGGAGTCACACAGTTTATCTGATGGAGGGAGGGAGTCACTAACTTTGATGGAGGGAGGGAGTCACACAGTTTGAGAGAGGGAGGGAGTGACACAGTTTATCAGATGGAGGGAGGGAGTCACACAGTTTGATGGAGGGAGGGAGTCACACAGTTTGATGGAGGGAGGGAGTCACACAGTTTGAGGGAGGGAGGGAGTCACACAGTTTATCTGATGGAGGGAGGGAGTCACACAGTTTGATGGAGGGAGGGAGTCACACAGTTTGAGGGAGGGAGGGAGTCACACAGTTTATCTGATGGAGGGAGGGAGTCACACAGTTTGATGGAGGGAGGGAGTCACACAGTTTGAGTGAGGGAGGGAGTCACACAGTTTATCTGATGGAGGGAGGGAGTCACACAGTTTGATGGAGGGAGGGAGTCACACAGTTTGATGGCGGGAGGGAGTCACACAGTTTGATGGAGGGGAGGGAGTCACTAACTTTGATGGAGGGAGGGAGTCACACAGTTTGATGGAGGGAGGGAGTCACACAGTTTGATGGAGGGAGGGAGTCACACAGTTTGATGGAGGGGAGGGAGTCACACAGTTTGATGGAGGGAGGGAGTCACACAGTTTGATGGAGGGGAGGGAGTCACACAGTTTGATGGAGGGAGGGAGTCACACAGTTTGATGGAGGGGAGGGAGTCACACAGTTTATCTGATGGAGGGGAGGGCATCACACAGTTTGATGGAGGGGAGGGAGTCACACAGTTTGATGGAGGGAGGGAGCCACACAGTTTCATGGAGGGAGGGAGTTACACAGTCTGATGGAGGGAGGCAATCACACAGTTTATCTGATGGAGGGGGGGGAGTCACACAGTTTGATGGAGGGAGGGAGTCACTCAGTTTATCTGATGGAGGGAGGGAGTCACGCAGTTTGATGGAGGGAGGGAGTCACTCAGTTTGATGGAGGGGAGAAAGTCACACAGTTAGATGGAGGGGAGGGAGTCACACAGTTTGATGGAGGGAGGGAGTCACACAGTTTGATGGAGGGAGGGAGTCACACAGTTTATCTGATGGAGGGGAGGCAGTCACAAAGTTTGATGGAGGGAGGGAGTCACACAGTTTGACGGAGGGAGGGAGTCACACAGTTTGATGGAGGGAGGGAGTCACACAGTTTGATGGAGGGAGGGAGTCACGCAGTTTGATGGAGGGGAGGGAGTCACACAGTTTGATGGAGGGAGCGAGTCACACAGTTTATCTGATGGAGGGAGGGAGTCACACAGTTTGATGGAGGGAGGGAGTCACACAGTTTGATGGAGGGAGGGAGTCACACAGTTAGATGGAGGGAGCGAGTCACACAGTTTATCTGATGGAGGGAGGGAGTCACACAGTTTGATGGAGGGAGGGAGTCACACAGTTTATGTGATGGAGGGAGGGAGTCACACAGTTTATGTGATGGAGGGGAGGGAGTCACACAGTTTGATGGAGGGAGGGAGTCACACAGTTTGCTGGAGGGAGGGAGTCACACAGTTTATCTGATGTAGGGAGGGAGTCACACAGTTTGATGGAGGGAGGGAGTCACACAGTTTGATGGAGGGAGGGAGTCACACAGTTTATCTGATGGAGGGAGGGAGTCACACATTTTGATGGAGGGAGGGAGTCACACAGTTTATCTGATGGAGGGGAGGGAGTCACACAGTTTGATGGAGGGTGGGAGTCACACAGTTTGATGGAGGGGAGGGAGTCACACAGTTTGATGGAGGGAGGGAGTCACACAGTTTGATGGAGGGAGGGAGTCACACAGTTTATCTGATGGAGGGGAGGGAGTCACACAGTTTGATGGAGGGAAGGAGTCACACAGTTTGATGGAGGGGAGGGAGTCACACAGTTTAATGGAGGTGAGGGAGTCACACAGTTTGATGGAGGTGAGGGAGTCACACTGTTTGATGGAGGGAGGGAGTCACACAGTTTGATGGAGGGAGGGAGGCACACAGTTTGATGTGGGGAGGGTGTCACAAAGTTTGATGAAGGGGAGGGAGTCACACAGTTTATCTGATGGAGGGAGTGAGTCACACAGTTTGAGGGAGGGAGGGAGTCACACAGTTTATCTGATGGAGGGAGGGAGTCACAGAGTTTGATGGTGGGAGGGAGTCACACAGTTTGATGGAGGGAGGGAGTCGCACAGTTTGATGGAGGGAGGGAGTCACAAAGTTTATCTGATGGAGGGGAGGGAGTCACACTGTTTGATGGAGGGGAGGGAGTCACACAGTTTGATGGAGGGAGGGAGTCACACAGTTTGATGCAGGGAGGGAGTCACACAGTTTGATGGAGGGGAGCGAGTCACACAGTTTGATGGAGGGAGGGAGTCACACAGTTTGATGGAGGGGAGGGACTCACACAGTTTATCTGATGGAGGGGAGGGCATCACACAGTTTGATGGAGGGGAGGGAGTCACACAGTTTGATGGAGGGAGGGAGTCACACAGTTTGATGGAGGGAGGGAGTCACACAGTTTGATGGAGGGAGGGAGTCACACAGTTTGATGGAGGGAGGGTGTCACACAATTTGATGGAGGGGAGGGAGTCACACAGTTTGATGGTGGTAGGGAGTCACACAGTTTAATGGAGGGAGGGAGTCACAGAGTTTAATGGAGGGGGGGAGTCACACAGTTTATCTGATGGAGGGAGGGAGTCACACAGTTTGATGGAGGGAGGGAGTCACACAGTTTGATGGAGGAAGGGAGTCACACAGTTTATCTGATGGAGGGAGGGAGTCACACAGTTTGATGGAGGGAGGGAGTCACAGATTTTGATGGAGGGTAGTGAGTCACACAGTTTATCTGATGGAGGGAGGGAGTCACACAGTTTAATGGAGGGGAGGGAGTCACACATTTTGATGGAGAGGAGGGAGTCACACAGTTTGATGGAGTGAGGGAGTCAGACAGATTGATGGAGGGGAGGGAGTAACACAGTTGGATGGAGGGAAGGAGTCACACAGTTTATCTGATGGAGGGAGGGAGTCACTAACTTTGATGGAGGGAGGGAGTCACACAGTTTGAGAGAGGGAGGGAGTGACACAGTTTATCAGATGGAGGGAGGGAGTCACACAGTTTGATGGAGGGAGGGAGTCACACAGTTTGATGGCGGGAGGGAGTCACAGAGTTTGATGGAGGGGATAGAGTCACTAACTTTGATGGAGGTGAGGGAGTCACACAGTTTGATGGAGGGGAGAAAGTCACACAGTTAGATGGAGGGGAGGGAGTCACACAGTTTGATGGAGGGAGGGAGTCACACAGTTTGATGGAGGGAGGGAGTCACACAGTTTATCTGATGGAGGGGAGGGAGTCACAAAGTTTGATGGAGGGAGGGAGTCACACAGTTTGACGGAGGGAGGGAGTCACACAGTTTGATGGAGGGAGGGAGTCACACAGTTTGATGGAGGGAGGGAGTCACGCAGTTTGATGGAGGGGAGGGAGTCACACAGTTTGATGGAGGGAGCGAGTCACACAGTTTATCTGATGGAGGGAGGGAGTCACACAGTTTGATGGAGGGAGGGAGTCACACAGTTTGATGGAGGGAGGGAGTCACACAGTTAGATGGAGGGAGCGAGTCACACAGTTTATCTGATGGAGGGAGGGAGTCACACAGTTTGATGGAGGGAGGGAGTCACACAGTTTATGTGATGGAGGGAGGGAGTCACACAGTTTATGTGATGGAGGGGAGGGAGTCACACAGTTTGATGGAGGGAGGGAGTCACACAGTTTGCTGGAGGGAGGGAGTCACACAGTTTATCGGATGTAGGGAGGGAGTCACACAGTTTGATGGAGGGAGGGAGTCACACAGTTTGATGGAGGGAGGGAGTCACACAGTTTATCTGATGGAGGGAGGGAGTCACACATTTTGATGGAGGGAGGGAGTCACACAGTTTATCTGATGGAGGGGAGGGAGTCACACAGTTTGATGGAGGGTGGGAGTCACACAGTTTGATGGAGGGGAGGGAGTCACACAGTTTGATGGAGGGAGGGAGTCACACAGTTTGATGGAGGGAGGGAGTCACACAGTTTATCTGATGGAGGGGAGGGAGTCACACAGTTTGATGGAGGGAAGGAGTCACACAGTTTGATGGAGGGGAGGGAGTCACACAGTTTAATGGAGGTGAGGGAGTCACACAGTTTGATGGAGGTGAGGGAGTCACACTGTTTGATGGAGGGAGGGAGTCACACAGTTTGATGGAGGGAGGGAGGCACACAGTTTGATGTGGGGAGGGTGTCACAAAGTTTGATGAAGGGGAGGGAGTCACACAGTTTATCTGATGGAGGGAGTGAGTCACACAGTTTGAGGGAGGGAGGGAGTCACACAGTTTATCTGATGGAGGGAGGGAGTCACAGAGTTTGATGGTGGGAGGGAGTCACACAGTTTGATGGAGGGAGGGAGTCGCACAGTTTGATGGAGGGAGGGAGTCACAAAGTTTATCTGATGGAGGGGAGGGAGTCACACTGTTTGATGGAGGGGAGGGAGTCACACAGTTTGATGGAGGGAGGGTGTCACACAGTTTGATGCAGGGAGGGAGTCACACAGTTTGATGGAGGGGAGCGAGTCACACAGTTTGATGGAGGGAGGGAGTCACACAGTTTGATGGAGGGGAGGGACTCACACAGTTTATCTGATGGAGGGGAGGGCATCACACAGTTTGATGGAGGGGAGGGAGTCACACAGTTTGATGGAGGGAGGGAGTCACACAGTTTGATGGAGGGAGGGAGTCACACAGTTTGATGGAGGGAGGGAGTCACACAGTTTGATGGAGGGAGGGTGTCACACAATTTGATGGAGGGGAGGGAGTCACACAGTTTGATGGTGGTAGGGAGTCACACAGTTTAATGGAGGGAGGGAGTCACAGAGTTTAATGGAGGGGGGGAGTCACACAGTTTATCTGATGGAGGGAGGGAGTCACACAGTTTGATGGAGGGAGGGAGTCACACAGTTTGATGGAGGAAGGGAGTCACACAGTTTATCTGATGGAGGGAGGGAGTCACACAGTTTGATGGAGGGAGGGAGTCACAGATTTTGATGGAGGGTAGTGAGTCACACAGTTTATCTGATGGAGGGAGGGAGTCACATAGTTTGATGGAGGGGAGGGAGTCACACATTTTGATGGAGAGGAGGGAGTCACACAGTTTGATGGAGTGAGGGAGTCAGACAGATTGATGGAGGGGAGGGAGTAACACAGTTGGATGGAGGGAAGGAGTCACACAGTTTATCTGATGGAGGGAGGGAGTCACTAACTTTGATGGAGGGAGGGAGTCACACAGTTTGAGAGAGGGAGGGAGTGACACAGTTTATCAGATGGAGGGAGGGAGTCACACAGTTTGATGGAGGGAGGGAGTCACACAGTTTGATGGCGGGAGGGAGTCACAGAGTTTGATGGAGGGGATAGAGTCACTAACTTTGATGGAGGTGAGGGAGTCACACAGTTTGATGGAGGGAGGGAGTAACACAGTTTGATGGAGGGAGGGAGTCACACAGTTTGAGGGAGGGAGGGAGTCACACAGTTTATCTGATGGAGGGAGGGAGTCACACAGTTTGATGGAGGGAGGGAGTCACACAGTTTGAGGGAGGGAGGGAGTCACACAGTTTATCTGATGGAGGGAGGGAGTCACACAGTTTGATGGAGGGAGGGAGTCACACAGTTTGATGGCGGGAGGGAGTCACACAGTTTGATGGAGGGGAGGGAGTCACTAACTTTGATGGAGGGAGGGAGTCACACAGTTTGATGGAGGGAGGGAGTCACACAGTTTGATGGAGGGAGGGAGTCACACAGTTTGATGGAGGGGAGGGAGTCACACAGTTTGATGGAGGGAGGGAGTCACACAGTTTGATGGAGGGGAGGGAGTCACACAGTTTGAGGGAGTGAGGGAGTCACACAGTTTATCTGAAGGAGGGAGGGAGTCACACAGTTTGATGGAGGGAGGGCGTCACACAGTTTATCTGATGGAGGGAGGGAGTCACACAGTTTGATGGAGGGAGGGAGTCACACAGTTTGATGGAGGGAGGGAGTCACACAGTTTGATGGAGGGAGGGAGTCACACAGTTTGATGGAGGGAGGGAGTCACACATTTTGATGGAGGGAGGGAGTCACAGAGTTTGATGGAGGGAGGGAGTCACACAGTTTGATGGAGAGAGGGAGTCACACAGTTTGATGGAGGGAGGGAGTCACACATTTTGATGGAGGGAGGGAGTCACACAGTTTGAGGGAGGGAGGGAGTCACACAGTTTATCTGAAGGAGGGAGGGAGTCACACAGTTTGATGGAGGGAGGGAGTCACACAGATTGAGGGAGGGAGGGAGTCACAGATTTTGATGGAGGGTAGTGAGTCACACAGTTTATCTGATGGAGGGAGGGAGTCACACAGTTTGATGGAGGGAGGGAGTCACACATTTTGATGGAGGGAGGGAGTCACACAGTTTAATGGAGGGAGGGAGTCACACAGTTTGATGGAGGGAGGCAGTCACACAGTTTGATGGAGGGAATGAGTCACACAGTTTGATGGAGGGAGGGAGTCACACAGTTTGAGGGATGGAGGGAGTCACACAGTTTATCTGATGGAGGGAGGGAGTCACACAGTTTGATGGAGGGAGGGAGTCACACAGTTTGATGGAGGGAGGGAGTCACACAGTTTGAGGGAGGGAGGGAGTCACACAGTTTATCTGATGGAGGGAGCGAGTCACACAGTTTGATGGAGGGAGGGAGTCACACAGTTTGATGGAGGGAGGGAGTCACACAGTTTGATGGAGGGGAGGGAGTCACTAACTTTGATGGAGGGGAGGGAGTCACACAGTTTGATGGAGGGAGGGAGTCACACAATTTGATGGAGGGAGGGAGTCACACAGTTTGATGGAGGGAGGGAGTCACACAGTTTGATGGAGGGGAGGGAGTCACACAGTTTATCTGATGGAGGGAGGGAGTCACACAGTTTGATGGAGGGGAGGGAGTCACACAGTTTGAGGGAGTGAGGGAGTCACTCAGTTTATCTGAAGGAGGGAGGGAGTCACACAGTTTGATGGAGGGAGGGAGTCACACAGTTTATCTGATGGAGGGAGGGAGTCACACAGTTTGATGGAGGGAGGGAGTCACACAGTTTGATGGAGGGAGGGACTCACACAGTTTGATGGAGGGAGGGAGTCACACAGTTTGATTGAGGGAGGGAGTCACACAGTTTGATGGAGGGAGGGAGTCACACATTTTGATGGAGGGAGGGAGTCACACAGTTTGATGGAGGGAGGGAGTCACACAGTTTGATGGAGGGAGGGAGACACACAGTTTGATGGAGGGAGGGAGTCACACATTTTGATGGAGGGAGGGAGTCACACAGTTTGAGGGAGGGAGGGAGTCACACAGTTTATCTGAAGGAGGGAGGGAGTCACACAGTTTGATGGAGGGAGGGAGTCACACAGTTTGATGGAGGGAGGGAGTCACACAGTTTGATGGAGGGGAGGGAGTCACACAGTTTATCTGATTGAGGGAGGTTGTCACACAGTTTGATGGAGGGGAGGGAGTCACACATTTTGATGGAGGGAGGGAGTCACACAGTTTATCTGATGGAGGGAGGGAGTCACACAGTTTGATGGAGGGAGGGAGTCACACAGTTTGATGGAGCGGAGGGAGTCACACAGTTTGATGGAGGGAGGGAGTTACACAGTTTGCTGGAGGGAGGGAGTCACACATTTTGATGGAGGGAGGGAGTCAGACATTTTGATGGAGGGGTGGGAGTCACACATTTTGATGGAGGGAGGGAGTCACAAAGTTTGATGGAGGGGAGGGAGTCACACATTTTGATGGAGGGAGGGAGTCACACAGTTTGATGTAGGGAGGGAGTCACACAGTTTGAGGAGGGAGGGAGTCACACAGTTTGAGGAGGGAGGGAGTCACACAGTTTGATGGAGGGAGGGAGTCACACAGTTTGAGGAGGGAGGGAGTCACACAGTTTGATGGAGGGAGGGAGTTACACAGTTTGATGGAGGGAGGGAGACACACAGTTTGAGGGAGGGAGGGAGTCACACAGTTTATCTGAAGGAGGGAGGGAGTCACACAGTTTGAGGGAGGGGAGGGAGTCACACAGTTTGATGGAGGGAATGAGTCACACAGTTTGATGGAGGGAGGGAGTCACACAGTTTGAGGGAGGGAGGGAGTCACACAGTTTATCTGATGGAGGGAGGGAGTCACACAGTTTGATGGAGGGAGGGAGTCACACAGTTTGATGGAGGGAGGGAGTCACACAGTTTGAGGGAGGGAGGGAGTCACACAGTTTATCTGATGGAGGGAGCGAGTCACACAGTTTGATGGAGGGAGGGAGTCAAACAGTTTGATGGAGGGAGGGAGTCACACAGTTTGATGGAGGGGAGGGAGTCACTAACTTTGATGGAGGGGAGGGAGTCACACAGTTTGATGGAGGGAGGGAGTCACACAATTTGATGGAGGGAGGGAGTCACACAGTTTGATGGAGGGAGGGAGTCACACAGTTTGATGGAGGGGAGGGAGTCACACAGTTTATCTGATGGAGGGAGGGAGTCACACAGTTTGATGGAGGGGAGGGAGTCACACAGTTTGAGGGAGTGAGGGAGTCACTCAGTTTATCTGAAGGAGGGAGGGAGTCACACAGTTTGATGGAGGGAGGGAGTCACACAGTTTATCTGATGGAGGGAGGGAGTCACACAGTTTGATGGAGGGAGGGAGTCACACAGTTTGATGGAGGGAGGGACTCACACAGTTTGATGGAGGGAGGGAGTCACACAGTTTGATTGAGGGAGGGAGTCACACAGTTTGATGGAGGGAGGGAGTCACACATTTTGATGGAGGGAGGGAGTCACACAGTTTGATGGAGGGAGGGAGTCACACAGTTTGATGGAGGGAGGGAGACACACAGTTTGATGGAGGGAGGGAGTCACACATTTTGATGGAGGGAGGGAGTCACACAGTTTGAGGGAGGGAGGGAGTCACACAGTTTATCTGAAGGAGGGAGGGAGTCACACAGTTTGATGGAGGGAGGGAGTCACACAGTTTGATGGAGGGAGGGAGTCACACAGTTTGATGGAGGGGAGGGAGTCACACAGTTTATCTGATTGAGGGAGGTTGTCACACAGTTTGATGGAGGGGAGGGAGTCACACATTTTGATGGAGGGAGGGAGTCACACAGTTTATCTGATGGAGGGAGGGAGTCACACAGTTTGATGGAGGGAGGGAGTCACACAGTTTGATGGAGCGGAGGGAGTCACACAGTTTGATGGAGGGAGGGAGTTACACAGTTTGCTGGAGGGAGGGAGTCACACATTTTGATGGAGGGAGGGAGTCGGACATTTTGATGGAGGGGAGGGAGTCACACATTTTGATGGAGGGAGGGAGTCACAAAGTTTGATGGAGGGGAGGGAGTCACACATTTTGATGGAGGGAGGGAGTCACACAGTTTGATGTAGGGAGGGAGTCACACAGTTTGAGGAGGGAAGGGAGTTACACAGTTTGATGGAGGGAGGGAGACACACAGTTTGAGGGAGGGAGGGAGTCACACAGTTTATCTGAAGGAGGGAGGGAGTCACACAGTTTGAGGGAGGGAGGGAGTCACACAGTTTATCTGATGGAGGGAGGGAGTCACACAGTTTATCTGATGGAGGGAGGGAGTCACACAGTTTGATGGAGGGGAGGGAGTCACACAGTTTGATGGAGGGAGGGAGTCACACAGTTTGATGGAGGGGAGGGAGTCGCACAGTTTGATGGAGGGGAGGGAGTCACACAGTTTATCTGATGGAGGGAGGGAGTCACACAGTTTGATGGAGGGGAGGGAGTCACACAGTTTGATGGAGGGAGGGAGTCACACAGTTTGATGGAGGGGAGGGAGTCACACAGTTTGATGGAGGGGAGCGAGTCAGACAGTTTGATGGAGGGGAGGGAGTCACACAGTTTATCTGATGGAGGGGAGGGAGTCACACAGTTTGATGGAGTGGAGGGAGTCACACAGTTTGATGGAGGGAGGGAGTCACACAGTATGATGGAGGGGAGGGAGTCACACAGTTTGATGGAGGGAGGGTGTCACACAGTTTGATGGAGGGGAGGGAGTCATACAGTTTGATGGAGGGAGGGAGTTACACAGTTTACTGGAGGGAGGGAGTCACACATTTTGATGGAGGGAGGGAGTCACACAGTTTGATGGAGGGGAGGGAGTCACACATTTTGATGGAGGGAGGGAGTCACACAGTTTGATGGAGGGGAGGGAGTCACACATTTTGATGGAGGGAGGGAGTCACACAGTTTGATGGAGGGAGGGAGTCACACAGTTTGATGGAGGGAGGGAGTCACACAGTTTGATGGAGGGGAGGGAGTCACACAGTTCGATGGAGGGAGGGAGTCACACAGTTTGATGGAAGGAGGGAGTCACACAGTTTGAGGGAGGGAGGGAGTCACACAGTTTATCTGATGGAGGGAGGGAGTCACACAGTTTGAGGGAGGGAGGGAGTCACACAGTTTATCTGATGGAGGGGAGGGAGTCACACAGTTTGATGGAGGGGAGGGAGTCACACAGTTTATCTGATGGAGGGGAGGGAGTCACACAGTTTGATGGCGGGAGGGAGTCACACAGTTTGATGGAGGGAGGGAGTCACAGAATTTGATGGAGGGGTGGGAGTCACACAGATTGATGGAGGGAGGGTGTCACACAGTTTGATGGAGGGAGGGAATCACACAGTATGAAGGAGGGAGGGAGTCACACAGATTATCTGATGGAGGGAGGGAGTCACACAGTTTGATGGACGGAGGGAGTCACACAGTTTATCTGATGGAGGGGAGTGAGTCACACAGTTTATCTGATGGAGGGGAGGGAGTCACAGAGTTTGATGGAAAGAGGGAGTCACACAATTTATCTGATGGAGGGAGGGTGTCACACAGTTTGATGGAGGGAGGGAGTCACACAGTTTGACGAAGGGAGGGACTCACACAGTTTGATGGAGGGAGGGAGTCACACAGTTTGATGGAGGGAGGGAGTCACACAGTTTATCTGATGGAGGGAGGGAGTCACACAGTTTGATGGAGGGAGGGAGTCACACATTTTGATGGAGGGGAGGGAGTCACACAGTTTATCTGATGGAGGGGAGGGAGTCCGACAGTTTGATGGAGGGACGGAGTCACACGGTTTGATGCAGTGGAGGGAGTCACAGAGCTTGATGGAGGGAGGGAGTCATACAGTTTGAGGGAGGGAGGGAGTCACACAGTTTGATGGAGGGGAGGGAGTCACACAGTTTGATGGAGGGAGGGAGTCACACAGTTTGATGGAGGGAGAGAGTCACACAGTTTGATGGAGGGAGGGAGTCACTCAGTTTGATGGAGGGGAGGGAGTCACACAGTTTATCTGATCGAGGGAGGGAGTCACACAGTTTGATGGAGGGAGGGAGTCACACAGTTTGATGGAGGGAGGGAGTCACACAGTTTGATGGAGGGAGGGAGTCACACAGTTTGATGGAGGGAGGGAGTCACACAGTTTGATGGAGGGAGGGAGTCACACAGTTTGATGGAGGGAGGGAGTCACACAGTTTGATGGAGGGAAGGAGTCACACAGTTTGATGAAGGGAGGGAATCACACAGTCTGATGGAGGGAGGGAGTCACACAGTTTATCTGATGGAGGGAGGGAGTCACACAGTTTGATGGAGGGAGGGAGTCACAGATTTTGATGGAGGGTAGTGAGTCACACAGTTTATCTGATGGAGGGAGGGAGTCACACAGTTTGATGGAGGGGAGGGAGTCACACATTTTGATGGAGAGGAGGGAGTCACATAGTTTGATGGAGTGAGGGAGTCAGACAGATTGATGGAGGGGAGGGAGTAACACAGTTGGATGGAGGGAAGGAGTCACACAGTTTATCTGATGGAGGGAGGGAGTCACTAACTTTGATGGAGGGAGGGAGTCACACAGTTTGAGAGAGGGAGGGAGTGACACAGTTTATCAGATGGAGGGAGGGAGTCACACAGTTTGATGGAGGGAGGGAGTCACACAGTTTGATGGAGGGAGGGAGTCACACAGTTTGAGGGAGGGAGGGAGTCACACAGTTTATCTGATGGAGGGAGGGAGTCACACAGTTTGATGGAGGGAGGGAGTCACACAGTTTGATGGCGGGAGGGAGTCACACAGTTTGATGGCGGGAGGGAGTCACAGAGTTTGATGGAGGGGAGGGAGTCACTAACTTTGATGGAGGTGAGGGAGTCACACAGTTTGATGGAGGGAGGGAGTCACACAGTTTGATGGAGGGAGGGAGTCACACAGTTTGAGGGAGGGAGGGAGTCACACAGTTTATCTGATGGAGGGAGGGAGTCACACAGTTTGATGGAGGGAGGGAGTCACACAGTTTGAGGGAGGGAGGGAGTCACACAATTTATCTGATGGAGGGAGGGAGTCACACAGTTTGATGGAGGGAGGGGGTCACACAGTTTGATGGCGGGAGGGAGTCACACAGTTTGATGGAGGGGAGGGAGTCACTAACTTTGATGGAGGGAGGGAGTCACACAGTTTGATGGAGGGAGGGAGTCACACAGTTTGATGGAGGGAGGGAGTCACACAGTTTGATGGAGGGAGGGAGTCACACAGTTTGATGGAGGGAGGGAGTCACACATTTTGATGGAGGGAGGGAGTCACACAGTTTGATGGAGGGAGGGAGTCACACAGTTTGATGGAGAGAGGGAGTCACACAGTTTGATGGAGGGAGGGAGTCACACATTTTGATGGAGGGAGGAAGTCACACAGTTTATCTGAAGGAGGGAGGGAGTCACACAGTTTGAGGGAGGGAGGGAGTCACACAGATTGAGGGAGGGAGGGAGTCACAGATTTTGATGGAGGGTAGTGAGTCACACAGTTTATCTGATGGAGGGAGGGAGTCACACAGTTTGATGGAGGGAGGGAGTCACACATTTTGATGGAGGGAGGGAGTCACACAGTTTAATGGAGGGAGGGAGTCACACAGTTTGATGGAGGGAGGCAGTCACACAGTTTGAAGGAGGGAATGAGTCACACAGTTTGATGGAGGGAGGGAGTCACACAGTTTGAGGGAGGGAGGGAGTCACACAGTTTATCTGATGGAGGGAGGGAGTCACACAGTTTGATGGAGGGAGGGAGTCACACAGTTTGATGGAGGGAGGGAGTCCCACAGTTTGAGGGAGGGAGGGAGTCACACAGTTTATCTGATGGAGGGAGCGAGTCACACAGTTTGATGGAGGGAGGGAGTCACACAGTTTGATGGAGGGAGGGAGTCACACAGTTTGATGGAGGGGAGGGAGTCACTAACTTTGATGGAGGGGAGGGAGTCACACAGTTTGATGGAGGGAGGGAGTCACACAATTTGATGGAGGGAGGGAGTCACACAGTTTGATGGAGGGAGGGAGTCACACAGTTTGATGGAGGGGAGGGAGTCACACAGTTTATCTGATGGAGGGAGGGAGTCACACAGTTTGATGGAGGGGAGGGAGTCACACAGTTTGAGGGAGGGAGGGAGTCACTCAGTTTATCTGAAGGAGGGAGGGAGTCACACAGTTTGATGGAGGGAGGGAGTCACACAGTTTATCTGATGGAGGGAGGGAGTCACACAGTTTGATGGAGGGAGGGAGTCACACAGTTTGATGGAGGGAGGGACTCACACAGTTTGATGGAGGGAGGGAGTCACACAGTTTGATGGAGGGAGGGAGTCACACAGTTTGATGGAGGGAGGGACTCACACAGTTTGATGGAGGGAGGGAGTCACACAGTTTGATTGAGGGAGGGAGTCACACAGTTTGATGGAGGGAGGGAGTCACACAGTTTGATGGAGGGAGGGAGTCACACAGTTTGATGGAGGGAGGGAGTCACACAGTTTGAGGGAGGGAGGGAGTCACACAGTTTATCTGAAGGAGGGATGGAGTCACACAGTTTGATGGAGGGAGGGAGTCACACAGTTTGATGGAGGGAGGGAGTCACACAGTTTGATGGAGGGGAGGGAGTCACACAGTTTATCTGATTGAGGGAGGTTGTCACACAGTTTGATGGAGGGGAGGGAGTCACACATTTTGATGGAGGGAGGGAGTCACACAGTTTATCTGATGGAGGGAGGGAGTCACACAGTTTGATGGAGGGAGGGAGTCACACAGTTTGATGGAGCGGAGGGAGTCACACAGTTAGATGGAGGGAGGGAGTTACACAGTTTGCTGGAGGGAGGGAGTCACACATTTTGATGGAGGGAGGGAGTCAGACATTTTGATGGAGGGGAGGGAGTCACACATTTTGATGGAGGGAGGGAGTCACAAAGTTTGATGGAGGGGAGGGAGTCACACATTTTGATGGAGGGAGGGAGTCACACAGTTTGATGTAGCGAGGGAGTCACACAGTTAGAGGAGGGAGGGAGTTACACAGTTTGATGGAGGGAGGGAGACACACAGTTTGAGGGAGGGAGGGAGTCACACAGTTTATCTGAAGGAGGGAGGGAGTCACACAGTTTGAGGGAGGGAGGGAGTCACACAGTTTATCTGATGGAGGGAGGGAGTCACACAGTTTATCTGATGGAGGGAGGGAGTCACACAGTTTGATGGAGGGGAGGGAGTCACACAGTTTGATGGAGGGAATGAGTCACACAGTTTGATGGAGGGAGGGAGTCACACAGTTTATCTGATGGAGGGAGGGAGTCACACAGTTTGATGGAGGGAGGGAGTCACACAGTTTGATGGAGGGAGGGAGTCACACAGTTTGATGGAGGGAGGGAGTCACACAGTTTGATGGAGGGAGGGAGTCACACAGTTTGAGGGAGGGAGGGAGTCACACAGTTTATCTGATGGAGGGAGGGAGTCACACAGTTTGATGGAGGGAGGGAGTCACACAGTTTGATGGAGGGAGGGAGTCACACAGTTTGATGGAGGGAGAGAGTCACACAGTTTGATGGAGGGAGGGAGTCACACAGTTTGATGGAGGGGAGGGAGTCACTAACTTTGATGGAGGGGAGGGAGTCACACAGTTTGATGGAGGGAGGGAGTCACACAATTTGATGGAGGGAGGGAGTCACACAGTTTGATGGAGGGAGGGAGTCACACAGTTTGATGGAGGGGAGGGAGTCACACAGTTTATCTGATGGAGGGAGGGAGTCACACAGTTTGATGGAGGGGAGGGAGTCACACAGTTTGAGGGAGTGAGGGAGTCACTCAGTTTATCTGAAGGAGGGAGGGAGTCACACAGTTTGATGGAGGGAGGGAGTCACACAGTTTATCTGATGGAGGGAGGGAGTCACACAGTTTGATGGAGGGAGGGAGTCACACAGTTTGATGGAGGGAGGGACTCACACAGTTTGATGGAGGGAGGGAGTCACACAGTTTGATTGAGGGAGGGAGTCACACAGTTTGATGGAGGGAGGGAGTCACACATTTTGATGGAGGGAGGGAGTCACACAGTTTGATGGAGGGAGGGAGTCACACAGTTTGATGGAGGGAGGGAGACACACAGTTTGATGGAGGGAGGGAGTCACACATTTTGATGGAGGGAGGGAGTCACACAGTTTGAGGGAGGGAGGGAGTCACACAGTTTATCTGAAGGAGGGAGGGAGTCACACAGTTTGATGGAGGGAGGGAGTCACACAGTTTGATGGAGGGAGGGAGTCACACAGTTTGATGGAGGGGAGGGAGTCACACAGTTTATCTGATTGAGGGAGGTTGTCACACAGTTTGATGGAGGGGAGGGAGTCACACATTTTGATGGAGGGAGGGAGTCACACAGTTTATCTGATGGAGGGAGGGAGTCACACAGTTTGATGGAGGGAGGGAGTCACACAGTTTGATGGAGCGGAGGGAGTCACACAGTTTGATGGAGGGAGGGAGTTACACAGTTTGCTGGAGGGAGGGAGTCACACATTTTGATGGAGGGAGGGAGTCAGACATTTTGATGGAGGGGAGGGAGTCACACATTTTGATGGAGGGAGGGAGTCACAAAGTTTGATGGAGGGGAGGGAGTCACACATTTTGATGGAGGGAGGGAGTCACACAGTTTGATGTAGGGAGGGAGTCACACAGTTTGAGGAGGGAGGGAGTTACACAGTTTGATGGAGGGAGGGAGACACACAGTTTGAGGGAGGGAGGGAGTCACACAGTTTATCTGAAGGAGGGAGGGAGTCACACAGTTTGAGGGAGGGAGGGAGTCACACAGTTTATCTGATGGAGGGAGGGAGTCACACAGTTTATCTGATGGAGGGAGGGAGTCACACAGTTTGATGGAGGGGAGGGAGTCACACAGTTTGATGGAGGGAGGGAGTCACACAGTTTGATGGAGGGGAGGGAGTCGCACAGTTTGATGGAGGGGAGGGAGTCACACAGTTTATCTGATGGAGGGAGGGAGTCACACAGTTTGATGGAGGGGAGGGAGTCACACAGTTTGATGGAGGGAGGGAGTCACACAGTTTGATGGAGGGGAGGGAGTCACACAGTTTGATGGAGGGGAGCGAGTCACACAGTTTGATGGAGGGGAGGGAGTCACACAGTTTATCTGATGGAGGGGAGGGAGTCACACAGTTTGATGGAGTGGAGGGAGTCACACAGTTTGATGGAGGGAGGGAGTCACACAGTATGATGGAGGGGAGGGAGTCACACAGTTTGATGGAGGGAGGGTGTCACACAGTTTGATGGAGGGGAGGGAGTCATACAGTTTGATGGAGGGAGGGAGTTACACAGTTTGCTGGCGGGAGGGAGTCACACATTTTGATGGAGGGAGGGAGTCACACAGTTTGATGGAGGGGAGGGAGTCACACATTTTGATGGAGGGAGGGAGTCACACAGTTTGATGGAGGGGAGGGAGTCACACATTTTGATGGAGGGAGGGAGTCACACAGTTTGATGTAGGGAGGGAGTCACACAGTTTGATGGAGGGGAGGGAGTCACACAGTTCGATGGAGGGAGGGAGTCACACAGTTTGATGGAAGGAGGGAGTCACACAGTTTGAGGGAGGGAGGGAGTCACACAGTTTATCTGATGGAGGGAGGGAGTCACACAGTTTGATGGAAGGGGGAATCACACTGTTTGATGGAGGGAGGGAGTCACACAGTTTGATGGAGGGGAGGGAGTCACACAGTTTATCTGATGGAGGGGAGGGAGTCACACAGTTTGATGGCGGGAGGGAGTCACACATTTTGATGGAGGGAGGGAGTCACAGAATTTGATGGAGGGGTGGGAGTCACACAGATTGATGGAGGGAGGGTGTCACACAGTTTGATGGAGGGAGGGAATCACACAGTATGAAGGAGGGAGGGAGTCACACAGATTATCTGATGGAGGGAGGGAGTCACACAGTTTGATGGACGGAGGGAGTCACTCTGTTTGATGGAGGGGAGGGAGTCACACAGTTTATCTGATGGAGGGGAGGGAGTAACACAGTTTGATGGAGGCAGGGAGTCACACGGTTTGATGGAGTGGAGGGAGTCACAGAGTTTGATGGAAAGAGGGAGTCACACAATTTATCTGATGGAGGGGAGGGAGTCACACAGTTTGATGGAGGGGAGGGAGTCACACAGTTTGATGGAGGGAGGGAGTCACACAGTTTGATGGAGGGAGAGAGTCACACAGTTTGATGGAGGGAGGGAGTCACTCAGTTTGATGGAGGGGAGGGAGTCACACAGTTTATCTGATCGAGGGAGGGAGTCACACAGTTTGATGGAGGGAGGGAGTCACACAGTTTGATGGAGGGAGGGAGTCACACAGTTTGATGGAGGGAGGGAGTCACACAGTTTGATGGAGGGAGGGAGTCACAGAGTTTGATGGAAAGAGGGAGTCACACAATTTATCTGATGGAGGGAGGGTGTCACACAGTTTGATGGAGGGAGGGAGTCACACAGTTTGACGAAGGGAGGGACTCACACAGTTTGATGGAGGGAGGGAGTCACACAGTTTGATGGAGGGAGGGAGTCACACAGTTAGATGGAGGGAGCGAGTCACACAGTTTATCTGATGGAGGGAGGGAGTCACACAGTTTGATGGAGGGAGGGAGTCACACATTTTGATGGAGGGGAGGGAGTCACACAGTTTATCTGATGGACGGGAGGGAGTCCGACAGTTTGATGGAGGGACGGAGTCACACGGTTTGATGCAGTGGAGGGAGTCACAGAGCTTGATGGAGGGAGGGAGTCATACAGTTTGAGGGAGGGAGGGAGTCACACTGTTTATCTGATGGAGGGGAGGGAGTCACACAGTTTGATGGAGGGGAGGGAGTCACACAGTTTGATGGAGGGAGGGAGTCACACAGTTTGATGGAGGGAGAGAGTCACACAGTTTGATGGAGGGAGGGAGTCACTCAGTTTGATGGAGGGGAGGGAGTCACACAGTTTATCTGATCGAGGGAGGGAGTCACACAGTTTGATGGAGGGAGGGAGTCACACAGTTTGATGGAGGGAGGGAGTCACACAGTTTGATGGAGGGAGGGAGTCACACAGTTTGATGGAGGGAGGGAGTCACACAGTTTGATGGAGGGAGGGAGTCACACAGTTTGATGGAGGGAAGGAGTCACACAGTTTGATGAAGGGAGGGAATCACACAGTTTGATGGAGGGAAGGAGTCACACAGATTGATGGAGGGGAGGGAGTCACACAGTCTGATGGAGGGAGGGAGTCACACAGTTTATCTGATGGAGGGAGGGAGTCACACAGTTTGATGGAGGGAGGGAGTCACAGATTTTGATGGAGGGTAGTGAGTCACACAGTTTATCTGATGGAGGGAGGGAGTCACACAGTTTGATGGAGGGGAGGGAGTCACACATTTTGATGGAGAGGAGGGAGTCACATAGTTTGATGGAGTGAGGGAGTCAGACAGATTGATGGAGGGGAGGGAGTAACACAGTTGGATGGAGGGAAGGAGTCACACAGTTTATCTGATGGAGGGAGGGAGTCACTAAATTTGATGGAGGGAGGGAGTCACACAGTTTGAGAGAGGGAGGGAGTGACACAGTTTATCAGATGGAGGGAGGGAGTCACACAGTTTGATGGAGGGAGGGAGTCACACAGTTTGATGGAGGGAGGGAGTCACACAGTTTGAGGGAGGGAGGGAGTCACACAGTTTATCTGATGGAGGGAGGGAGTCACACAGTTTGATGGAGGGAGGGAGTCACACAGTTTGATGGCGGGAGGGAGTCACAGAGTTTGATGGAGGGGAGGGAGTCACTAACTTTGATGGAGGTGAGGGAGTCACACAGTTTGATGGAGGGAGGGAGTCACACAGTTTGATGGAGGGAGGGAGTCACACAGTTTGATGGAGGGAGGGACTCACACAGTTTGATGGCGGGAGGGAGTCACACAGTTTGATGGAGGGGAGGGAGTCACTAACTTTGATGGAGGGAGGGAGTCACACAGTTTGATGGAGGGAGGGAGTCACACAGTTTGATGGAGGGAGGGAGTCACACAGTTTGATGGAGGGAGGGAGTCACACAGTTTGATGGAGGGAGGGAGTCACACATTTTGATGGAGGGAGGGAGTCACACAGTTTGATGGAGGGAGGGAGTCACACAGTTTGATGGAGAGAGGGAGTCACACAGTTTGATGGAGGGAGGGAGTCACACATTTTGATGGAGGGAGGGAGTCACACAGTTTGAGGGAGGGAGGGAGTCACACAGTTTATCTGAAGGAGGGAGGGAGTCACACAGTTTGATGGAGGGAGGGAGTCACACAGATTGAGGGAGGGAGGGAGTCACAGATTTTGATGGAGGGTAGTGAGTCACACAGTTTATCTGATGGAGGGAGGGAGTCACACAGTTTGATGGAGGGAGGGAGTCACACAGTTTAATGGAGGGAGGGAGTCACACAGTTTGATGGAGGGAGGGAGTCACACAGTTTGATGGAGGGAGGCAGTCACACAGTTTGAGGGAGGGAGGGAGTCACACAGTTTATCTGATGGAGGGAGGGAGTCACACAGTTTGATGGAGGGAGGGAGTCACACAGTTTGATGGAGGGAGGGAGTCACACAGTTTGAGGGAGGGAGGGAGTCACACAGTTTATCTGATGGAGGGAGGGAGTCACACAGTTTGATGGAGGGAGGGAGTCACACAGTTTGATGGAGGGAGGGAGTCCCACAGTTTGAGGGAGGGAGGGAGTCACACAGTTTATCTGATGGAGGGAGCGAGTCACACAGTTTGATGGAGGGAGGGAGTCACACAGTTTGATGGAGGGAGGGAGTCACACAGTTTGATGGAGGGGAGGGAGTCACTAACTTTGATGGAGGGGAGGGAGTCACACAGTTTGATGGAGGGAGGGAGTCACACAATTTGATGGAGGGAGGGAGTCACACAGTTTGATGGAGGGAGGGAGTCACACAGTTTGATGGAGGGGAGGGAGTCACACAGTTTATCTGATGGAGGGAGGGAGTCACACAGTTTGATGGAGGGGAGGGAGTCACACAGTTTGAGGGAGTGAGGGAGTCACTCAGTTTATCTGAAGGAGGGAGGGAGTCACACAGTTTGATGGAGGGAGGGAGTCACACAGTTTATCTGATGGAGGGAGGGAGTCACACAGTTTGATGGAGGGAGGGAGTCACACAGTTTGATGGAGGGAGGGACTCACACAGTTTGATGGAGGGAGGGAGTCACACAGTTTGATTGAGGGAGGGAGTCACACAGTTTGATGGAGGGAGGGAGTCACACATTTTGATGGAGGGAGGGAGTCACACAGTTTGATGGAGGGAGGGAGTCACACAGTTTGATGGAGGGAGGGAGACACACAGTTTGATGGAGGGAGGGAGTCACACATTTTGATGGAGGGAGGGAGTCACACAGTTTGATGGAGGGAGGGAGTCACACAGTTTGATGGAGGGAGGGAGTCACACAGTTTGATGGAGGGAGGGAGTCACACAGTTTGATGGAGGGAAGGAGTCACACAGTTTGATGAAGGGAGGGAATCACACAGTCTGATGGAGGGAGGGAGTCACACAGTTTATCTGATGGAGGGGAGGGTGTCACACATTTTGATGGAGGGAGGGAGTCACACAGTTTGATGGAGGGAGGGAGTCACACAGTCTGATGCAGGGAGGGAGTCACACAGTTTATCTGATGGAGGGGAGGGTGTCACACATTTTGATGGAGGGAGGGAGTCACACACTTTGATGGAGGGAGGGAGTCACACAGTTTGATGGAGGGAGGGAGTCACAGTTTGATGGAGGGGAGCGAGTCACACAGTTTAATGGAGGGAGGGAGTCACACAGTTTATCTGATGGAGGGGAGGGAGTCACACAGTTTGATGGAGGGGAGGGAGTCACACTGTTTGATGGAGGGTGGGAGTCACACAGTTCGATGGAGGGAGGGAGACACACAGTTTGAGGGAGGGAGGGAGTCACACAGTTTATCTGAAGGAGGGAGGGAGTCACACAGTTTGAGGGAGGGAGGGAGTCACACTGTTTATCTGATGGAGGGAGGGAGTCACACAGTTTATCTGATGGAGGGAGGGAGTCACACAGTTTGATGGAGGGGAGGGAGTCACACAGTTTGATGGAGGGAGGGAGTCACACAGTTTGATGGAGGGGAGGGAGTCACTAACTTTGATGGAGGGGAGGGAGTCACACAGTTTGATGGAGGGAGGGAGTCACACAGTCTGATGCAGGGAGGGAGTCACACAGTTTATCTGATGGAGGGGAGGGTGTCACACATTTTGATGGAGGGAGGGAGTCACACACTTTGATGGAGGGAGGGAGTCACACAGTTTGATGGAGGGAGGGAGTCACAGTTTGATGGAGGGGAGCGAGTCACACAGTTTAATGGAGGGAGGGAGTCACACAGTTTATCTGATGGAGGGGAGGGTGTCACACAGTTTGATGGAGGGGAGGGAGTCACACTGTTTGATGGAGGGTGGGAGTCACACAGTTCGATGGAGGGAGGGAGTCACACAGTTTGATGGAGGGGAGGGATTCACACAGTTTGATGGAGGGAGGGAGTCACCCAGTTTATCTGATGGAGGGGAGGGAGTCACACAGTTTGATGGAGGGAGGGAGTCACTCAGTTTATCTGATGGAGGGAGGGAGTCACGCAGTTTGATGGAGGGAGGGAGTCACTCAGTGTGATGGAGGGAGGGAGTCACACAGTTTGACGGAGGGAGGGAGTCACACAGTTTGATGGAGGGAGGGAGTCACACAGTGTGATGGAGGGAGTGAGTCACGCAGTTTGATGGAGGGGAGGGAGCAACACAGTTTGATGGAGGGAGGGAGTCACACAGTTTATGTGATGGAGGGAGGGAGTCACACAGTTTGATGGAGGGAGGGAGTCACACAGTTTGATGGAGGGAGTGAGTCACACAGTTTGGTGGAGGGAGTGAGTCACACAGTTTGATGGAGGGGAGGGAGACACATAGTTTGATGGAGGGAGGGAGTCACACAGTTTGATGGAGGGAGGGAGTCACAATGTTTGATGGAGGGAGGGAGTCACAGAGTTTAATGGAGGGAGGGAGTCACATATTTTGATGGACGGAGGGAGTCACACAGTTTGATGGAGGGAGGGAGTCACACAGTCTGATGGAGGGAGGGAGTCACACAGTTTATCTGATGGAGGGAGGGAGTCACACAGTTTGATGGAGGGAGGGAGTCACACAGTTTGATGGAGGGAGGGAGTCACAAGGTTTGATGGAGTGGAGGGAGTCACATTGTTTGATGGAGGAAGAGAGTCACAGTTTGAGGGAGGGAGGGCGTCACACAGTTTGATGGAGGGAGGGAGTCACACAGTTTGATGGAGGGAGGGAGTCACAAGGTTTGATGGAGGGAGGGAGTCACAAGGTTTGATGGAGTGGAGGGAGTCACATTGTTTGATGGAGGGAGGGAGTCACAGTTTGAGGGAGGGAGGGAGTCACACAGTTTGATGGAGGGAGGGAGTCACGCAGATTGATGTAGGGAGGGAGTCACACAGTTTGATGGAGGGAGGGAGTCACACAGTTTGATGGAGGGGAGGGAGTCACACAGTTTGATGGAGGGAGGGAGTCACACAGTTTGATGGAGGGGAGGGAGTCACACAGTTTATCTGATGGAGGGAGGGAGTCACACAGTTTATCTGATGGAGGGATGGAGTCACACAGTTTATCTGATGGAGGGAGGGAGTCACACAGTTTATCTGATGGAGGGATGGAGTCACACAGTTTATCTGATGGAGGGGAGGGAGTGACACAGTTTGATGGAGGGAGGGAGTCACACAGTTTGATGGAGGGGAGGGAGTCACACAGTTTGAGGGAGTGAGGGAGTCACAGAGTTTATCTGAAGGAGGGAGGGAGTCACACAGTTTGATGGAGGGAGGGCGTCACACCGATGATCTGATGGAGGGAGGGAGTCACACAGTTTGATGGAGGGAGGGAGTCACACAGTTTGATGGAGGGAGGGAGTCACACAGTTTGATGGAGGGAGGGAGTCACACATTTTGATGGAGGGAGGGAGTCACACAGTTTGATGGAGGGAGGGAGTCACACAGTTTGATGGAGAGAGGGAGTCACACAGTTTGATGGAGGGAGGGAGTCACACATTTTGATGGAGGGAGGGAGTCACACAGTTTGAGGGAGGGAGGGAGTCACACAGTTTATCTGAAGGAGGGAGGGAGTCACACAGTTTGATGGAGGGAGGGAGTCACACAGATTGAGGGAGGGAGGGAGTCACAGATTTTGATGGAGGGTAGTGAGTCACACAGTTTATCTGATGGAGGGAGGGAGTCACACAGTTTGATGGAGGGAGGGAGTCACACAGTTTGATGGAGGGAGGGAGTCACACAGTTTAATGGAGGGAGGGAGTCACACAGTTTGATGGAGGGAGGGAGTCACACTGTTTGATGGAGGGAGGGAGTCACACAGTTTGATGGAGGGAATGAGTCACACAGTTTGATGGAGGGAGGGAGTCACACAGTTTGAGGGAGGGAGGGAGTCACACAGATTGATGGAGGGAATGAGTCACACAGTTTGATGGAGGGAGGGAGTCACACAGTTTGAGGGAGGGAGGGAGTCACACACTTTGAGGGAGGGAGGGAGTCACACAGTTTATCTGATGGAGGGAGGGAGTCACACAGTTTGATGGAGGGAGGGAGTCACACAGTTTGATGGAGGGAGGGAGTCACACAGTTTGAGGGAGGGAGGGAGTCACACAGTTTATCTGATGGAGGGAGCGAGACACACAGTTTGATGGAGGGAGGGAGTCACACAGTTTGATGGAGGGTGGGAGTCACACAGTTTGATGGAGGGGAGGGAGTCACTAACTTTGATGGAGGGGAGGGAGTCACACAGTTTGATGGAGGGAGGGAGTCACACAATTTGATGGAGGGAGGGAGTCACACAGTTTGATGGAGGGAGGGAGTCACACAGTTTGATGGAGGGGAGGGAGTCACACAGTTTATCTGATGGAGGGGAGGGAGTCACACAGTTTGATGGAGGGGAGGGAGTCACACAGTTTGAGGGAGTGAGGGAGTCACTCAGTTTATCTGAAGGAGGGAGGGAGTCACACAGTTTGATGGAGGGAGGGAGTCACACAGTTTATCTGATGGAGGGAGGGAGTCAACAGTTTGATGGAGGGAGGGAGTCACACAGTTTGATGGAGGGAGGGAGTCACACAGTTTGATTGAGGGAGGGAGTCACACAGTTTGATGGAGGGAGGGAGTCACACATTTTGATGGAGGGAGGGAGTCACACAGTTTGATGGAGGGAGGGAGTCACACAGTTTGATGGAGGGAGGGAGTCACACAGTTTGATGGAGGGAGGGAGTCACACATTTTGATGGAGGGAGGGAGTCACACAGTTTGAGGGAGGGAGGGAGTCACACAGTTTCTCTGAAGGAGGGAGGGAGTCACACAGTTTGATGGAGGGAGGGAGTCACACAGTTTGATGGAGGGAGGGAGTCACACAGTTTGATGGAGGGGAGGGAGTCACACAGTTTATCTGATTGAGGGAGGTTGTCACACAGTTTGATGGAGGGGAGGGAGTCACACATTTTGATGGAGGGAGGGAGTCACACAGTTTATCTGATGGAGGGAGGGAGTCACACAGTTTGATGGAGGGAGGGAGTCCCACAGTTTGATGGAGCGGAGGGAGTCACACAGTTTGATGGAGGGAGGGAGTTACACAGTTTGCTGGAGGGAGGGAGTCACACATTTTGATGGAGGGAGGGAGTCAGACATTTTGATGGAGGGGAGGGAGTCACACATTTTGATGGAGGGAGGGAGTCACACAGTTTGATGGAGGGGAGGGAGTCACAAATTTTGATGGAGGGAGGGAGTCACACAGTTTGATGTAGGGAGGGAGTCACACAGTTTGAGGAGGGAGGGAGTCACACAGTTTGAGGGAGGGAAGGAGTCACACTGTTTGATGGAGGGTGGGAGTCACACAGTTCGATGGAGGGAGGGAGTTACACAGTTTGATGCAGGGAGGGAGACACACAGTTTGAGGGAGGGAGGGAGTCACACAGTTTATCTGAAGGAGGGAGGGAGTCACACAGTTTGAGGGAGGGAGGGAGTCACACAGTTTATCTGATGGAGGGAGGGAGTCACACAGTTTATCTGATGGAGGGAGGGAGTCACACAGTTTGATGGAGGGGAGGGAGTCACACAGTTTGATGGAGGGAGGGAGTCACACAGTTTGATGGATGGGAGGGAGTCACACAGTTTATCTGATGGAGGGAGGGAGTCACACAGTTTGATGGAGGGGAGGGAGTCACACAGTTTGATGGAGGGAGGGAGTCACACAGTTTGATGGAGGGGAGGGAGTCACACAGTTTGATGGAGGGGAGCGAGTCACACAGTTTGATGGAGGGGAGGGAGTCACACAGTTTATCTGATGGAGGGGAGGGAGTCACACAGTTTGATGGAGTGGAGGGAGTCACACAGTTGGATGGAGGGAGGGAGTCACACAGTATGATGGAGGGGAGGGAGTCACACAGTTTGATGGAGGTAGGGTGTCACACAGTTTGATGGAGGGGAGGGAGTCATACAGTTTGATGGAGGGAGGGAGTTACACAGATTGCTGGAGGGAGGGAGTCACACATTTTGATGGAGGGAGGGAGTCACACAGTTTGATGGAGGGGAGGGAGTCACACATTTTGATGGAGGGAGGGAGTCACACAGTTTGATGGAGGGGAGGGAGTCACACATTTTGATGGAGGGAGGGAGTCACACAGTTTGATGTAGGGAGGGAGTCACACAGTTTGATGGAGGGGACGGAGTCACACAGTTCGATGGAGGGAGGGAGTCACACAGTTTGATGGAAGGAGGGAGTCACACAGTTTGAGGGAGGGAGGGAGTCACACAGTTTGAGGGAGGGAGGGAGTCACACAGTTTATCTGATGGAGGGGAGGGTGTCACACAGTTTGATGGAGGGGAGGGAGTCACACAGTTTATCTGATGGAGGGGAGGGAGTCACACAGTTTGATGGCGGGAGGGAGTCACACAGTTTGATGGAGGGAAGGAGTCACAGAATTTGATGGAGGGGTGGGAGTCACACAGATTGATGGAGGGAGGGTGTCACACAGTTTGATGGAGGGAGGGAGTCAAACAGTTTGAGGGAGGGAGGGAGTCACACTGTTTATCTGATGGAGGGGAGGGAGTCACACAGTTTGATGGAGGGGAGGGAGTCACACAGTTTGATGGAGGGAGGGAGTCACACAGTTTATCTGATGGAGGGGAGGGAGTAACACATTTTGATGGAGGCAGGGAGTCACACGGTTTGATGGAGTGGAGGGAGTCACAGAGTTTGATGGAAAGAGGGAGTCACACAATTTATCTGATGGAGGGAGGGTGTCACACAGTTTGATGGAGGGAGGGAGTCACACAGTTTGACGAAGGGAGGGACTCACACAGTTTGATGGAGGGAGGGAGTCACACAGTTTGATGGAGGGAGGGAGTCACACAGTTAGATGGAGGGAGCGAGTCACACAGTTTATCTGATGGAGGGAGGGAGTCACACAGTTTGATGGAGGGAGGGAGTCACACATTTTGATGGAGGGGAGGGAGTCACACAGTTTATCTGATGGAGGGGAGGGAGTCCGACAGTTTGATGGAGGGACGGAGTCACACGGTTTGATGCAGTGGAGGGAGTCACACAGTTTGATGGAGGGAGGGAGTCATACAGTTTGAGGGAGGGAGGGAGTCACACTGTTTATCTGATGGAGGGGAGGGAGTCACACAGTTTGATGGAGGGGAGGGAGTCACACAGTTTGATGGAGGGAGGGAGTCACACAGTTTGATGGAGGGAGAGAGTCACACAGTTTGATGGAGGGAGGGAGTCACTCAGTTTGATGGAGGGGAGGGAGTCACACAGTTTATCTGATCGAGGGAGGGAGTCACACAGTTTGATGGAGGGAGGGAGTCACACAGTTTGATGGAGGGAGGGAGTCACACAGTTTGATGGAGGGAGGGAGTCACACAGTTTGATGGAGGGAGGGAGTCACACAGTTTGATGGAGGGAGGGAGTCACACAGTTTGATGGAGGGAAGGAGTCAAACAGTTTGATGAAGGGAGCGAATCACACAGTCTGATGGAGGGAGGGAGTCACACAGTTTATCTGATGGAGGGAGGGAGTCACACAGTTTGAGGGAGGGAGGGAGTCACACAGTTTATCTGATGGAGGGAGGGCGTCACACAGTTTGAGGGAGGGAAGGTGTCACACAGTTTATCTGATGGAGGGGAGGGTGTCACACAGTTTGATGGAGGGGAGGGAGTCACACAGTTTATCTGATGGAGGGGAGGGAGTCACACAGTTTGATGGCGGGAGGGAGTCACACAGTTTGATGGAGGGAAGGAGTCACAGAATTTGATGGAGGGGTGGGAGTCACACAGATTGATGGAGGGAGGGTGTCACACAGTTTGATGGAGGGAGGGAATCACACAGTATGAAGGAGGGAGGGAGTCACACAGATTATCTGATGGAGGGAGGGAGTCACACAGTTTGATGGACGGAGGGAGTCACTCTGTTTGATGGAGGGGAGGGAGTCACACAGTTTATCTGATGGAGGGGAGGGAGTAACACAGTTTGATGGAGGCAGGGAGTCACACGGTTTGATGGAGTGGAGGGAGTCACAGAGTTTGATGGAAAGAGGGAGTCACACAATTTATCTGATGGAGGGAGGGTGTCACATAGTTTGATGGAGGGAGGGAGTCACACAGTTTGACGAAGGGAGGGACTCACACAGTTTGATGGAGGGAGGGAGTCACACAGTTTGATGGAGTGAGGGAGTCACACAGTTAGATGGAGGGAGCGAGTCACACAGTTTATCTGATGGAGGGAGGGAGTCACACAGTTTGATGGAGGGAGGGAGTCACACATTTTGATGGAGGGGAGGGAGTCACACAGTTTATCTGATGGAGGGGAGGGAGTCCGACAGTTTGATGGAGGAACGGAGTCACACGGTTTAATGCAGTGGAGGGAGTCACAGAGCTTGATGGAGGGAGGGAGTCATACAGTTTGAGGGAGGGAGGGAGTCACACTGTTTATCTGATGGAGGGGAGGGAGTCACACAGTTTGATGGAGGGGAGGGAGTCACACAGTTTGATGGAGGGAGGGAGTCACACAGTTTGATGGAGGGAGGGAGTCACACAGTTTGATGGAGGGAGGGAGTCACACAGTTTGATGGAGGGAGAGAGTCACACAGTTTGATGGAGGGAGGGAGTCACTCAGTTTGATGGAGGGGAGGGAGTCACACAGTTTATCTGATCGAGGGAGGGAGTCACACAGTTTGATGGAGGGAGGGAGTCACACAGTTTGATGGAGGGAGGGAGTCACACAGTTTGATGGAGGGAGGGAGTCACACAGTTTGATGGAGGGAGGGAGTCACACAGTTTGATGGAGGGAGGGAGTCAGACAGTTTGATGGAGGGAGGGAGTCACACAGTTTGATGGAGGGAAGGAGTCACACAGTTTGATGAAGGGAGGGAGTCACACAGTCTGATGGAGGGAGGGAGTCACACAGTTTATCTGATGGAGGGGAGGGTGTCACACATTTTGATGGAGGGAGGGAGTCACACAGTTTGATGGAGGGAGGGAGTCACACAGTCTGATGCAGGGAGGGAGTCACACAGTTTATCTGATGGAGGGGAGGGTGTCACACATTTTGATGGAGGGAGGGAGTCACACACTTTGATGGAGGGAGGGAGTCACACAGTTTGATGGAGGGAGGGAGTCACAGTTTGATGGAGGGGAGCGAGTCACACAGTTTAATGGAGGGAGGGAGTCACACAGTTTATCTGATGGAGGGGAGGGAGTCACACAGTTTGATGGAGGGGAGGGATTCACACAGTTTGATGGAGGGAGGGAGTCACACAGTTTATCTGATGGAGGGAGGGAGTCACACAGTTTGATGGAGGGAGGGAGTCACACAGTTTGATGGAGGGAGGGAGTCACACAGTTTGATGGAGGGGAGGGAGTCACTAACTTTGATGGCGGGAGGGAGTCACACAGTTTGATGGAGGGGAGGGAGTCACTAACTTTGATGGAGGGGAGGGAGTCACACAGTTTGATGGAGGGAGGGAGTCACACAGTTTGATGGAGGGAGGGAGTCACACAGTTTGATGGAGGGAGGGAGTCACACAGTTTGATGGAGGGGAGGGAGTCACACAGTTTGAGGGAGTGAGGGAGTCACACAGTTTATCTGAAGGAGGGAGGGAGTCACACAGTTTGATGGAGGGAGGGCGTCACACAGTTTATCTGATGGAGGGAGGGAGTCACACAGTTTGATGGAGGGAGGGAGTCACACAGTTTGATGGAGGGAGGGAGTCACACAGTTTGATGGAGGGAGGGAGTCACACAGTTTGATGGAGGGAGGGAGTCACACAGTTTGATGGAGGGAGGGAGTCACACAGTTTGATGGAGGGGAGGGAGTCACACAGTTTGATGGAGGGAGGGAGTCACGCAGTTTGATGGAGGGAGGGAGTCACTCAGTGTGATGGAGGGAGGGAGTCACACAGTTTGACAGAGGGAGGGAGTCACACAGTTTGATGGAGGGAGGGAGTCACACAGTTTGATGGAGGGAGTGAGTCACGCAGTTTGATGGAGGGGAGGGAGTAACACAGTTTGATGGAGGGAGGGAGTCACACAGTTTATGTGATGGAGGGAGGGAGTCACACAGTTTGATGGAGGGAGGGAGTCACACAGTTTGATGGAGGGAGTGAGTCACACAGTTTGATGGAGGGAGTGAGTTACACAGTTTGATGGAGGGGAGGGAGACACATAGTTTGATGGAGGGAGGGAGTCACACAGTTTGATGGAGGGAGGGAGTCACACAGTCTGATGGAGGGAGGGAGTCACACAGTTTATCTGATGGAGTGAGGGAGTCACACAGTTTGATGGAGGGAAGGAGTCACACAGTTTGATGGAGGGAGGGAGTCACAAGGTTTGATGGAGTGGAGGGCGTCACATTGTTTGATGGAGGAAGAGAGTCACAGTTTGAGGGAGGGAGGGCGTCACACAGTTTGATGGAGGGAGGGAGTCACACAGTTTGATGGAGGGAGGAAGTCACAAGGTTTGATGGAGGGAGGGAGTCACAAGGTTTGATGGAGTGGAGGGAGTCACATTGTTTGATGGAGGGAGGGAGTCACAGTTTGAGGGAGGGAGGGAGTCACACAGTTTGATGGAGGGAGGGAGTCACGCAGATTGATGTAGGGAGGGAGTCACACAGTTTGATGGAGGGAGGGAGTCACACATTTTGATGGAGGGGAGGGAGTCACACAGTTTGATGGAGGGAGGGAGTCACACAGTTTGATGGAGGGGAGGGAGTCACACAGTTTATCTGATGGAGGGAGGGAGTCACACAGTTTATCTGATGGAGGGATGGAGTCACACAGTTTATCTGATGGAGGGAGGGAGTCACACAGTTTATCTGATGGAGGGAGCGAGTCATACAGTTTATCTGATGGAGGGAGGGAGTCACACAGTTTATCTGATGGAGGGAGGGAGTCACACAGTTTGATGGAGGGAGGGATTCACACATTTTGATGGAGGGGAGGGAGTCACACAGATTGATGGAGGGAGGGAGTCACACAGTTTGATGGAGGGAGGGAGTCACACAGTTTGATGGAGGGAGGGAGTCACACAGTTTGATGCAGGGAGGGAGTCACACAGTTTATCTGATGGAGGGACGGAGTCACACAGTTTGAAAGAGGGACGGAGTCACACAGTTTGAGGGAGGGAGGCAGTCACACAGTTTGATGGAGGGGAGGGAGTCACACAGTTTGATGGAGGGAGGGTTTCACACAGTTTGATGGAGGGGAGGGAGTCACACAGTTTGATGGAGGGAGGGAGTCACAAAGTTTGATGGAGGGGAGAGAGTCACATAGTTTGATGGAGGGGAGGGAGTCACACAGTTTGATGGAGGGAGGGAGTCACATAGTTTGATGGAGGGAGGGAGTCACACCGTTTGATGGAGGGGAGGGAGTCACACAGTTTATCTGATGGAGGGGAGGGAGTCACACATTTTGATGGAGGGAGGGATTCACACAGTTTGATGGAGGGAAGGGAGTCACACAGTTTGATGGAGGGAGGGAGTCACACAGTCTGATGGAGGGAGGGAGTCACGCAGTTTATCTGATGGAGGGGAGGGTGTCACACATTTTGATGGAGGGAGGGAGTCACACAGTTTGATGGAGGGAGGGAGTCACACAGTTTGATGGAGGGAAGGAGTCACAGAGTTTGAGGGAAGGAGGGAGTCACACAGTTTGATGGAGGGAGGGAGTCACACAGTTTGATGGAGGGAGGGAGTCACACAGTTTGATGGAGGGGAGAGAGTCACACAGTTAGATGGAGGGGAGGGAGTCACACAGTTTGATGGAGGGAGGGAGTCACACAGTTTGATGGAGGGAGGGAGTCACACAGTTTGATGGAGGGAGGGAGTCACACAGTTTGATGGAGGGGAGGGAGTCACACAGTTTGATGGAGGGAGGGAGTCACACAGTTTGATGCAGGGAGGGAGTCACACATTTTGATGGAGGGAGGGTGTCACACAGTTTGATGCAGGGAGGGAGCCACACGGTTTGATGGAGGGAGGGAGTCACACATGTTGATGGAGGGAGGGAGTCACACAGTGTGATGGAGGGAGGGTGTCACACAGTTTGATGAGGGAGGGAGTCACACAGTTTGATGGAGGGAGGGAGTCACACAGTTTGATGGAGGGGAGGGAGTCACACAGTTTGATGGTGGGAGGGAGTCACACAGGTTGATGCAGGGAGGGAGTCACACAGTTTGATGGAGGGAGGGAGTCACACAGTTTGATGGAGGGAGGGAGTCACACAGTTTGATGGAGGGAGGGAGTCACACAGTTTGATGGAGGGAGGGAAGCACACAGTTTGATGGAGGGGAGGGATTCACACAGTTTGATGGAGGGAGGGAGTCACACAGTTTGATGGAGGGAGGGAGTCACACAGTTTATCTGATGGAGGGAGGGAGTCACACATTTTGATGGAGGGAGGGAGTCACACAGTTTATCTGATGGAGGGGAGGGAGTCACACAGTTTGATGGAGGGTGGGAGTCACACAGTTTGATGGAGGGGAGGGAGTCACACAGTTTGATGGAGGGAGGGAGTCACACAGTTTGATGGAGGGAGGGAGTCACACAGTTTATCTGATGGAGGGGAGGGAGTCACACAGTTTGATGGAGGGAGGGAGTCACACAGTTTGATGGAGGGGAGGGAGTCACACAGTTTAATGGAGGTGAGGGAGTCACACAGTTTGATGGATGTGAGGGAGTCACACTGTTTGATGGAGGGAGGGAGTCACACAGTTTGATGGAGGGAGGGAGGCACACAGTTTGATGGGGGGAGGGAGTCACACAGTTTGATGGAGGGGAGGGAGTCACACAGTTTATCTGATGGAGGGAGTGAGTCACACAGTTTGAGGGAGGGAGGGAGTCACACAGTTTATCTGATGGAGGGAGGGAGTCACAGAGTTTGATGGTGGGAGGGAGTCACACTGTTTGATGGAGGGGAGGGAGTCACACAGTTTGATGGAGGGAGGGAGTCACACAGTTTGATGGAGGGAGGGAGTCACACAGTTTGATGGAGGGGAGGGAGTCACACAGTTTGATGAAGGGAGGGAGTCACACCGTTTGATGGAGGGGAGGGAGTCACACCGTTTGATGGAGGGGAGGGAGTCGCACAGTTTATCTGATGGAGGGGAGGGAGTCACACATTTTGATGGAGGGAGGGATTCACACAGTTTGATGTAGGGAAGGGAGTCACACAGTTTGATGGAGGGAGGGAGTCACACAGTCTGATGGAGGGAGGGAGTCACGCAGTTTATCTGATGGAGGGGAGGGTGTCACACATTTTGATGGAGGGAGGGAGTCACACAGTTTGATGGAGGGAGGGAGTCACACAGTTTGATGGAGGGAAGGAGTCACAGAGTTTGAGGGAAGGAGGGAGTCACACAGTTTGATGGAGGGAGGGAGTCACACAGTTTGATGGAGGGAGGGAGTCACACAGTTTGATGGAGGGGAGAGAGTCACACAGTTAGATGGAGGGGAGGGAGTCACACAGTTTGATGGAGGGAGGGAGTCACACAGTTTGATGGAGGGAGGGAGTCACACAGTTTGATGGAGGGAGGGAGTCACACAGTTTGATGGAGGGGAGGGAGTCACACAGTTTGATGGAGGGAGGGAGTCACACAGTTTGATGCAGGGAGGGAGTCACACAGTTTGATGGAGGGAGGGTGTCACACAGTTTGATGCAGGGAGGGAGTCACACGGTTTGATGGAGGGAGGGTGTCACACAGTTTGATGAGGGAGGGAGTCACACAGTTTGATGGAGGGAGGGAGTCACACAGTTTGATGGAGGGGAGGGAGTCACACAGTTTGATGGTGGGAGGGAGTCACACAGGTTGATGCAGGGAGGGAGTCACACAGTTTGAGGGAGGGAGGGAGTCACACAGTTTGATGGAGGGAGGGAGTCACACAGTTTGATGGAGGGAGGGAAGCACACAGTTTGATGGAGGGGAGGGATTCACACAGTTTGATGGAGGGAGGGAGTCACACAGTTTGATGGAGGGAGGGAGTCACACAGTTTATCTGATGGAGGGAGGGAGTCACACATTTTGATGGAGGGAGGGAGTCACACAGTTTATCTGATGGAGGGGAGGGAGTCACACAGTTTGATGGAGGGTGGGAGTCACACAGTTTGATGGAGGGGAGGGAGTCACACAGTTTGATGGAGGGAGGGAGTCACACAGTTTGATGGAGGGAGGGAGTCACACAGTTTATCTGATGGAGGGGAGGGAGTCACACAGTTTGATGGAGGGAGGGAGTCACACAGTTTGATGGAGGGGAGGGAGTCACACAGTTTAATGGAGGTGAGGGAGTCACACAGTTTGATGGATGTGAGGGAGTCACACTGTTTGATGGAGGGAGGGAGTCACACAGTTTGATGGAGGGAGGGAGGCACACAGTTTGATGGGGGGAGGGAGTCACACAGTTTGATGGAGGGGAGGGAGTCACACAGTTTATCTGATGGAGGGAGTGAGTCACACAGTTTGAGGGAGGGAGGGAGTCACACAGTTTATCTGATGGAGGGAGGGAGTCACAGAGTTTGATGGTGGGAGGGAGTCACACTGTTTGATGGAGGGGAGGGAGTCACACAGTTTGATGGAGGGAGGGAGTCACACAGTTTGATGGAGGGAGGGAGTCACACAGTTTGATGGAGGGGAGGGAGTCACACAGTTTGATGGAGGGAGGGAGTCACACAGTTTGATGGAGGGGAGGGAGTCACACAGTTTATCTGATGGAGGGGAGGGCATCACACAGTTTGATGGAGGGGAGGGAGTCACACAGTTTGATGGAGGGAGGGAGTCACACAGTTTGATGGAGGGAGGGAGTCACACAGTTTGATGGAGGGAGGGAGTCACACAGTTTGATGGAGGGAGGGAGTCACACAGTTTATCTGATGGAGGGGAGGGTGTCACACAGTTTGATGGAGGGAGGGTGTCACACAATTTGATGGAGGGGAGGGAGTCACACATTTTGATGGAGGTAGGGAGTCACACAGTTTAATGGAGGGAGGGAGTCACAGAGTTTAATGGAGGGAGGGAGTCACATATTTTGATGGACGGAGGGAGTCACACAGTTTGATGGAGGGAGGGAGTCACACAGTTTGATGGAGGGAGGGAGTCACACAGTTTATCTGATGGAGGGAGGGAGTCACACAGTTTGATGGAGGGAGGGAGTCACAGATTTTGATGGAGGGTAGTGAGTCACACAGTTTATCTGATGGAGGGAGGGAGTCACACAGTTTGATGGACGGGAGGGAGTCACACATTTTGATGGAGGGGAGTGAGTCACATAGTTTGATGGAGTGAGGGAGTCAGACAGTTTGATGGAGGGGAGGGAGTAACACAGTTGGATGGAGGGAAGGAGTCACACAGTTTATCTGATGGAGGGAGGGAGTCACTAACTTTAAGGAGGGAGGGAGTCACACAGTTTGAGAGAGGGAGGGAGTCACACAGTTTATCTGATGGAGGGAGGGAGTCACACAGTTTGATGGAGGGAGGGAGTCACACAGTTTGATGGAGGGAGGGAGTCACACAGTTTGAGGGAGGGAGGGAGTCACACAGTTTATCTGATGGCGGGAGGGAGTCACACAGCTGATGGAGGGGAGGGAGTCACTAACTTTGATGGAGGGGAGGGAGTCACACAGTTTGATGGAGGGAGGGAGTCACACAGTTTGATGGAGGGAGGGAGTCACACAGTTTGATGGAGGGAGGGAGTCACACAGTTTGATGGAGGGGAGGGAGTCACACAGTTTGATGGAGGGAGGGAGTCACACAGTTTGATGGAGGGGAGGGAGTCACACAGTTTGAGGGAGTGAGGGAGTCACACAGTTTATCTGAAGGAGGGAGGGAGTCACACAGTTTGATGGAGGGAGGGCGTCACACAGTTTATCTGATGGAGGGAGGGAGTCACACAGTTTGATGGAGGGAGGGCGTCACACAGTTTATCTGATGGAGGGAGGGAGTCACACAGTTTGATGGAGGGAGGGAGTCACACAGTTTGATGGAGGGAGGGAGTCACACATTTTGATGGAGGGAGGGAGTCACACAGTTTGATGGAGGGAGGGAGTCACACAGTTTGATGGAGGGAGGGAGTCACACATTTTGATGGAGGGAGGGAGTCACAGATTTTGATGGAGGGTAGTGAGTCACACAGTTTATCTGATGGAGGGAGGGAGTCACACAGTTTGATGGAGGGGAGGGAGTCACACATTTTGATGGAGGGAGGGAGTCACACAGTTTAATGGAGGGAGGGAGTCACACAGTTTGATGGAGGGAGGCAGTCACACAGTTTGATGGAGGGAGTGAGTCACACAGTTTGATGGAGGGAGGGAGTCACACAGTTTGAGGGAGGGAGGGAGTCACACAGTTTATCTGATGGAGGGAGGGAGTCACACAGTTTGATGGAGGGAGGGAGTCACACAGTTTGATGGAGGGAGGGAGTCACACAGTTTGAGGGAGGGAGGGAGTCACACAGTTTGATGGAGGGAGGGAGTCACACAGTTTGAGGGAGGGAGGGAGTCACACAGTTTATCTGATGGAGGGAGCGAGTCACACAGTTTGATGGAGGGAGGGAGTCACACAGTTTGATGGAGGGAGGGAGTCACACAGTTTGATGGAGGGGAGGGAGTCACACAATTTGATGGAGGGAGGGAGTCACACAGTTTGATGGAGGGAGGGAGACACACAGTTTGATGGAGGGGAGGGAGTCACACAGTTTATCTGATGGAGGGAGGGAGTCACACAGTTTGATGGAGGGGAGGGAGTCACACAGTTTGAGGGAGTGAGGGAGGCACACAATTTGATGGAGGGAGGGAGTCACACAGTTTGATGGAGGGAGGGAGACACACAGATTGATGGAGGGGAGGGAGTCACACAGTTTATCTGATGGAGGGAGGGAGTCACACAGTTTGATGGAGGGGAGGGAGTCACACAGTTTGAGGGAGTGAGGGAGTCACTCAGTTTATCTGAAGGAGGGAGGGAGTCACACAGTTTGATGGAGGGAGGGAGTTACACAGTTTATCTGATGGAGGGAGGGAGTCACACAGTTTGATGGAGGGAGGGAGTCACACAGTTTGATGGAGGGAGGGACTCACACAGTTTGATGGAGGGAGGGAGTCACACAGTTTGATTGAGGGAGGGAGTCACACAGTTTGATGGAGGGAGGGAGTCACACATTTTGATGGAGGGAGGGAGTCACACAGTTTGATGGAGGGAGGGAGTCACACAGTTTGATGGAGGGAGGGAGTCACACAGTTTGATGGAGGGAGGGAGTCACACATTTTGATGGAGGGAGGGAGTCACGCAGTTTGAGGGAGGGAGGGAGTCACACAGTTTATCTGAAGGAGGGAGGGAGTCACACAGTTTGATGGAGGGAGGGAGTCACACAGTTTGATGGAGGGAGGGAGTCACACAGTTTGATGGAGGGGAGGGAGTCACACAGTTTATCTGAATGAGGGAGGTTGTCACACAGTTTGATGGAGAGGAGGGAGTCACACATTTTGATGGAGGGAGGGAGTCACACAGTTTATCTGATGGAGGGAGGGAGTTGCACAGTTTGATGGAGGGAGGGAGTCACACAGTTTGATGGAGCGAAGGGAGTCACACAGTTTGATGGAGGGAGGGAGTTACACAGTTTGCTGGAGGGAGGGAGTCGCACATTTTGATGGAGGGAGGGAGTCAGACATTTTGATGGAGGGGAGGGAGTCACACATTTTGATGGAGGGAGGGAGTCACACAGTTTTATGGAGGGGAGGGAGTCACACATTTTGATGGAGGGAGGGAGTCACACAGTTTGATGTAGGGAGGGAGTCACACAGTTTGAGGAGGGAGGGAGTCACACAGTTTGTGGGAGGGAGGGAGTCACACTGTTTGATGGAGGGTGGGAGTCACACAGTTCGATGGAGGGAGGGAGACACACAGTTTGATGGAGGGAGGGAGACACACAGTTTGAGGGAGGGAGGGAGTCACACAGTTTATCTGATGGAGGGAGGGAGTCACACAGTTTGAGGGAGGGAGGGAGTCACACAGTTTATCTGATGGAGGGAGGGAGTCACACAGTTTGATGGAGGGAGGGAGTCACGCAGATTGATGTAGGGAGGGAGTCACACAGTTTGATGGGGGGAGGGAGTCACACAGTTTGATGGAGGGGAGGGAGTCACACAGTTTGATGGAGGGAGGGAGTCACACAGTTTGATGGAGGGGAGGGAGTCACACAGTTTATCTGATGGAGGGAGGGAGTCACACAGTTTATCTGATGGAGGGATGGAGTCACACAGTTTATCTGATGGAGGGAGGGAGTCACACAGTTTATCTGATGGAGGGATGGAGTCACACAGTTTATCTGATGGAGGGGAGGGAGTGACACAGTTTGATGGAGGGAGGGAGTCACACAGTTTGATGGAGGGGAGGGAGTCACACAGTTTGAGGGAGTGAGGGAGTCACAGAGTTTATCTGAAGGAGGGAGGGAGTCACACAGTTTGATGGAGGGAGGGCATCACACCGATGATCTGATGGAGGGAGGGAGTCACACAGTTTGATGGAGGGAGGGAGTCACACAGTTTGATGGAGGGAGGGAGTCACACAGTTTGATGGAGGGAGGGAGTCACACAGTTTGATGGAGGGAGGGAGTCACACATTTTGATGGAGGGAGCGAGTCACACAGTTTGATGGAGGGAGGGAGTCACACAGTTTGATGCAGAGAGGGAGTCACACAGTTTGATGGAGGGAGGGAGTCACACATTTTGATGGAGGGAGGGAGTCACACAGTTTGAGGGAGGGAGGGAGTCACACAGATTGAGGGAGGGAGGGAGTCACAGATTTTGATGGAGGGTAGTGAGTCACACAGTTTATCTGATGGAGGGAGGGAGTCACACAGTTTGATGGAGGGAGGGAGTCACACATTTTGATGGAGGGAGGGAGTCACACAGTTTAATGGAGGGAGGGAGTCACACAGTTTGATGGAGGGAGGCAGTCACACAGTTTGATGGAGGGAATGAGTCACACAGTTTGATGGAGGGAGGGAGTCACACAGTTTGAGGGAGGGAGGGAGTCACACACTTTGAGGGAGGGAGGGAGTCACACAGTTTATCTGATGGAGGGAGGGAGTCACACAGTTTGATGGAGGGAGGGAGTCACACAGTTTGATGGAGGGAGGGAGTCACACAGTTTGAGGGAGGGAGGGAGTCACACAGTTTATCTGATGGAGGGAGCGAGACACACAGTTTGATGGAGGGAGGGAGTCACACAGTTTGATGGAGGGAGGGAGTCACACAGTTTGATGGAGGGGAGGGAGTCACTAACTTTGATGGAGGGGAGGGAGTCACACAGTTTGATGGAGGGAGGGAGTCACACAATTTGATGGAGGGAGGGAGTCACACAGTTTGATGGAGGGAGGGAGTCACACAGTTTGATGGAGGGGAGGGAGTCACACAGTTTATCTGATGGAGGGAGGGAGTCACACAGTTTGATGGAGGGGAGGGAGTCACACAGTTTGAGGGAGTGAGGGAGTCACTCAGTTTATCTGAAGGAGGGAGGGAGTCACACAGTTTGATGGAGGGAGGGAGTCACACAGTTTATCTGATGGAGGGAGGGAGTCAACAGTTTGATGGAGGGAGGGAGTCACACAGTTTGATGGAGGGAGGGAGTCACACAGTTTGATTGAGGGAGGGAGTCACACAGTTTGATGGAGGGAGGGAGTCACACATTTTGATGGAGGGAGGGAGTCACACAGTTTGATGGAGGGAGGGAGTCACACAGTTTGATGGAGGGAGGGAGTCACACAGTTTGATGGAGGGAGGGAGTCACACATTTTGATGGAGGGAGGGAGTCACACAGTTTGAGGGAGGGAGGGAGTCACACAGTTTATCTGAAGGAGGGAGGGAGTCACACAGTTTGATGGAGGGAGGGAGTCACACAGTTTGATGGAGGGAGGGAGTCACACAGTTTGATGGAGGGGAGGGAGTCACACAGTTTATCTGATTGAGGGAGGTTGTCACACAGTTTGATGGAGGGGAGGGAGTCACACATTTTGATGGAGGGAGGGAGTCACACAGTTTATCTGATGGAGGGAGGGAGTCACACAGTTTGATGGAGGGAGGGAGTCCCACAGTTTGATGGAGCGGAGGGAGTCACAAAGTTTGATGGAGGGAGGGAGTTACACAGTTTGCTGGAGGGAGGGAGTCACACATTTTGATGGAGGGAGGGAGTCAGACATTTTGATGGAGGGGAGGGAGTCACACATTTTGATGGAGGGAGGGAGTCACACAGTTTGATGGAGGGGAGGGAGTCACACATTTTGATGGAGGAAGGGAGTCACACAGTTTGATGTAGGGAGGGAGTCACACAGTTTGAGGAGGGAGGGAGTCACACAGTTTGAGGGAGGGAAGGAGTCACACTGTTTGATGGAGGGTGGGAGTCACACAGTTCGATGGAGGGAGGGAGTTACACAGTTTGATGGAGGGAGGGAGACACACAGTTTGAGGGAGGGAGGGAGTCACACAGTTTATCTGAAGGAGGGAGGGAGTCACACAGTTTGAGGGAGGGAGGGAGTCACACAGTTTATCTGATGGAGGGAGGGAGTCACACAGTTTATCTGATGGAGGGAGGGAGTCACACAGTTTGATGGAGGGGAGGGAGTCACACAGTTTGATGGAGGGAGGGAGTCACACAGTTTGATGGATGGGAGGGAGTCACACAGTTTGATGGAGGGGAGGGAGTCACACAGTTTATCTGATGGAGGGAGGGAGTCACACAGTTTGATGGAGGGGAGGGAGTCACACAGTTTGATGGAGGGAGGGAGTCACACAGTTTGATGGAGGGGAGGGAGTCACACAGTTTGATGGAGGGGAGCGAGTCACACAGTTTGATGGAGGGGAGGGAGTCACACAGTTTATCTGATGGAGGGGAGGGAGTCACACAGTTTGATGGAGTGGAGGGAGTCACACAGTTGGATGGAGGGAGGGAGTCACACAGTATGATGGAGGGGAGGGAGTCACACAGTTTGATGGAGGTAGGGTGTCACACAGTTTGATGGAGGGGAGGGAGTCATACAGTTTGATGGAGGGAGGGAGTTACACAGATTGCTGGAGGGAGGGAGTCACACATTTTGATGGAGGAAGGGAGTCACACAGTTTGATGGAGGGGAGGGAGTCACACATTTTGATGGAGGGAGGGAGTCACACAGTTTGATGGAGGGGAGGGAGTCACACATTTTGATGGAGGGAGGGAGTCACACAGTTTGATGTAGGGAGGGAGGCACACAGTTTGATGGAGGGAGGGAGTCACACAGTTTGATGGAAGGAGGGAGTCACACAGTTTGAGGGAGGGAGGGAGTCACACAGTTTATCTGATGGAGGGAGGGAGTCACACAGTTTGAGGGAGGGAGGGAGTCACACAGTTTATCTGATGGAGGGAGGGCGTCACACAGTTTGAGGGAGGGAAGGTGTCACACAGTTTATCTGATGGAGGGGAGGGTGTCACACAGTTTGATGGAGGGGAGGGAGTCACACAGTTTGATGGAGGGAAGGAGTCACAGAATTTGATGGAGGGGTGGGAGTCACACAGATTGATGGAGGGAGTGTGTCACACAGTTTGATGGAGGGAGGGAATCACACAGTATGAAGGAGGGAGGGAGTCACACAGATTATCTGATGGAGGGAGGGAGTCACACAGTTTGATGGACGGAGGGAGTCACTCTGTTTGATGGAGGGGAGGGAGTCACACAGTTTCTCTGATGGAGGGGAGGGAGTAACACAGTTTGATGGAGGCAGGGAGTCACACGGTTTGATGGAGTGGAGGGAGTCACAGAGTTTGATGGAAAGAGGGAGTCACACAATTTATCTGATGGAGGGAGGGTGTCACATAGTTTGATGGAGGGAGGGAGTCACACAGTTTGACGAAGGGAGGGACTCACACAGTTTGATGGAGGGAGGGAGTCACACAGTTTGATGGAGTGAGGGAGTCACACAGTTAGATGGAGGGAGCGAGTCACACAGTTTATCTGATGGAGGGAGGGAGTCACACAGTTTGATGGAGGGAGGGAGTCACACATTTTGATGGAGGGGAGGGAGTCACACAGTTTATCTGATGGAGGGGAGGGAGTCCGACAGTTTGATGGAGGAACGGAGTCACACGGTTTAATGCAGTGGAGGGAGTCACAGAGCTTGATGGAGGGAGGGAGTCATACAGTTTGAGGGAGGGAGGGAGTCACACTGTTTATCTGATGGAGGGGAGGGAGTCACACAGTTTGATGGAGGGGAGGGAGTCACACAGTTTGATGGAGGGAGGGAGTCACACAGTTTGATGGAGGGAGAGAGTCACACAGTTTGATGGAGGGAGGGAGTCACTCAGTTTGATGGAGGAGAGGGAGTCACACAGTTTATCTGATCGAGGGAGGGAGTCACACAGTTTGATGGAGGGAGGGAGTCACACAGTTTGATGGAGGGAGGGAGTCACACAGTTTGATGGAGGGAGGGAGTCACACAGTTTGATGGAGGGAGGGAGTCACACAGTTTGATGGAGGGAGGGAGTCACACAGTTTGATGGAGGGAAGGAGTCACACAGTTTGATGAAGGGAGGGAGTCACACAGTCTGATGGAGGGAGGGAGTCACACAGTTTATCTGATGGAGGGGAGGGTGTCACACATTTTGATGGAGGGAGGGAGTCACACAGTTTGATGGAGGGAGGGAGTCACACAGTCTGATGCAGGGAGGGAGTCACACAGTTTATCTGATGGAGGGGAGGGTGTCACACATTTTGATGGAGGGAGGGAGCCACACACTTTGATGGAGGGAGGGAGTCACACAGTTTGATAGAGGGAGGGAGTCACAGTTTGATGGAGGGGAGCGAGTCACACAGTTTAATGGAGGGAGGGAGTCACACAGTTTATCTGATGGAGGGGAGGGAGTCACACAGTTTGATGGAGGGGAGGGATTCACACAGTTTGATGGAGGGAGGGAGTCACACAGTTTATCTGATGGAGGGGAGGGAGTCACACAGTTTGATGGAGGGAGGGAGTCACTCAGTTTATCTGATGGAGGGAGGGAGTCACGCAGTTTGATGGAGGGAGGGAGTCACTCAGTGTGATGGAGGGAGGGAGTCACACAGTTTGATGGAGGGAGTGAGTCACACAGTTTGATGGAGGGAGTGAGTCACACAGTTTGATGGAGGGGAGGGAGACACATAGTTTGATGGAGGGAGGGAGTCACACAGTTTGATGGAGGGAGGGAGTCACACAGTCTGATGGAGGGAGGGAGTCACACAGTTTATCTGATGGAGTGAGGGAGTCACACAGTTTGATGGAGGGAGGGAGTCACACAGTTTGATGGAGGGAGGGAGTCACAAGGTTTGATGGAGTGGAGGGAGTCACATTGTTTGATGGAGGAAGAGAGTCACAGTTTGAGGGAGGGAGGGCGTCACACAGTTTGATGGAGGGAGGGAGTCACACAGTTTGATGGAGGGAGGGAGTCACAAGGTTTGATGGAGTGGAGGGAGTCACATTGTTTGATGGAGGGAGGGAGTCACAGTTTGAGGGAGGGAGGGAGTCACACAGTTTGATGGAGGGAGGGAGTCACGCAGATTGATGTAGGGAGGGAGTCACACAGTTTGATGGAGGGAGGGAGTCACACATTTTGATGGAGGGGAGGGAGTCACACAGTTTGATGGAGGGAGGGAGTCACACATTTTGATGGAGGGGAGGGAGTCACACAGTTTATCTGATGGAGGGAGGGAGTCACATAGTTTATCTGATGGAGGGATGGAGTCACACAGTTTATCTGATGGAGGGAGGGAGTCACACAGTTTATCTGATGGAGGGAGGGAGTCACACAGTTTATCTGATGGAGGGAGGGAGTCACACAGTTTGATGGAGGGAGGGATTCACACATTTTGATGGAGGGGAGGGAGTCACACAGTTTGATGGAGGGAGGGAGTCACACAGTTTGATGGAGGGAGGGAGTCACACAGTTTGATGGAGGGAGGGAGTCACACAGTTTGATGCAGGGAGGGAGTCACACAGTTTATCTGATGGAGGGACGGAGTCACACAGTTTGAAAGAGGGACGGAGTCACACAGTTTGAGGGAGGGAGGCAGTCACACAGTTTGATGGAGGGGAGGGAGTCACACAGTTTGATGGAGGGAGGGTTTCACACAGTTTGATGGAGGGGAGGGAGTCACACAGTTTGATGGAGGGAGGGAGTCACAAAGTTTGATGGAGGGGAGAGAGTCACATATTTTGATGGAGGGGAGGGAGTCACACAGTTTGATAGAGGGAGGGAGTCACACAGTTTGATGGAGGGAGGGAGTCACACCGTTTGATGGCGGGGAGGGAGTCACACAGTTTATCTGATGGAGGGGAGGGAGTCACACATTTTGATGGAGGGAGGGATTCACACAGTTTGATGGAGGGAAGGGAGTCACACAGTTTGATGGAGGGAGGGAGTCACACAGTTTGATGGAGGGAGGGAGTCACACAGTTTGATGGAGGGAAGGAGTCACAGAGTTTGAGGGAAGGAGGGAGTCACACAGTTTGATGGAGGGAGGGAGTCACACAGTTTGATGGAGGGGAGGGAGTCAAACAGTTTGATGGGGGGAGGGTGTCACACAGTTTGATGGAGGGAGGGAGTCACACAGTTTGATGGAGGGGAGGGAGTCACACAGTTTGATGGAGGGAGGGAGTCACACAGTTTGTTGCAGGGAGGGAGTCACACAGTTTGATGGAGGGAGGGTGTCACACAGTTTGATGCAGGGAGGGAGTCACACGGTTTGATGGAGGGGAGGGAGTCACACAGGTTGATGGAGGGGAGGGAGTCACACAGTGTGATGGAGGGAGGGTGTCACACAGTTTGATGAGGGAGGGAGTCACACAGTTTGATGGAGGGAGGGAGTCACACAGTTTGATGGAGGGGAGGGAGTCACACAGTTTGATGGTGGGAGGGAGTCACACAGTTTGATGCAGGGAGGGAGTCACACAGTTTGATGGAGGGAGGGAGTCACACAGTTTGATGGAGGGAGGGAGTCACACAGTTTGATGGAGGGAGGGAGTCACACAGTTTGATGGAGGGAGGGAGTCACACAGTTTGATGGAGGGAAGGGAAGCACACAGTTTGATGGAGGGGAGGGATTCACACAGTTTGATGGAGGGAGGGAGTCACACAGTTTGATGGAGGGAGGGAGTCACACAGTTTATCTGATGGAGGGAGGGAGTCACACATTTTGATGGAGGGAGGGAGTCACACAGTTTATCTGATGGAGGGGAGGGAGTCACACAGTTTGATGGAGGGTGGGAGTCACACAGTTTGATGGAGGGGAGGGAGTCACACAGTTTGATGGAGGGAGGGAGTCACACAGTTTGATGGAGGGAGGGAGTCACACAGTTTATCTGATGGAGGGGAGGGAGTCACACAGTTTGATGGAGGGAGGGAGTCACACAGTTTGATGGAGGGGAGGGAGTCACACAGTTTAATGGAGGTGAGGGAGTCACACAGATTGATGGAGGTGAGGGAGTCACACTGTTTTATGGAGGGAGGGAGTCACACAGTTTGATGGAGGGAGGGAGGCACACAGTTTGATGGGGGGAGGGAGTCACACAGTTTGATGGAGGGGAGGGAGTCACACAGTTTATCTGATGGAGGGAGTGAGTCACACAGTTTGAGGGAGCGGAGGGAGTCACACAGTTTATCTGATGGAGGGAGGGAGTCACAGAGTTTGATGGTGGGAGGGAGTCACACTGTTTGATGGAGGGGAGGGAGTCACACAGTTTGATGGAGGGAGGAGTCACACAGTTTGATGGAGGGAGGGAGTCACACAGTTTGATGGAGGGGAGGGAGTCACACAGTTTGATGGAGGGAGGGAGTCACACAGTTTGATGGAGGGGAGGGGAGTCACACAGTTTATCTGATGGAGGGGAGGGCATCACACAGTTTGATGGAGGGGAGGGAGTCACACAGTTTGATGGAGGGAGGGAGTCACACAGTTTGATGGAGGGAGGGAGTCACACAGTTTGATGGAGGGAGGGAGTCACACAGTTTGATGGAGGGAGGGAGTCACACAGTTTATCTGATGGAGGGGAGGGTGTCACACAGTTTGATGGAGGGAGGGTGTCACACAATTTGATGGAGGGGAGGGAGTCACACATTTTGATGGAGGTAGGGAGTCACACAGTTTAATGGAGGGAGGGAGTCACAGAGTTTAATGGAGGGAGGGAGTCACATATTTTGATGGACGGAGGGAGTCACACAGTTTGATGGAGGGAGGGAGTCACACAGTTTGATGGAGGGAGGGAGTCACACAGTTTAATCTGATGGAGGGAGGGAGTCACACAGTTTGATGGAGGGAGGGAGTCACAGATTTTGATGGAGGGTAGTGAGTCACACAGTTTATCTGATGGAGGGAGGGAGTCACACAGTTTGATGGAGGGGAGGGAGTCACACATTTTGATGGAGGGGAGGGAGTCACATAGTTTGATGGAGTGAGGGAGTCAGACAGTTTGATGGAGGGGAGGGAGTAACACAGTTGGATGGAGGGAAGGAGTCACACAGTTTATCTGATGGAGGGAGGGAAGTCACTAACTTTAAGGAGGGGAGGGAGTCACACAGTTTGAGAGAGGGAGGGAGTCACACAGTTTATCTGATGGAGGGAGGGAGTCACACAGTTTGATGGAGGGAGGGAGTCACACAGTTTGAGGGAGGGAGGGAGTCACACAGTTTATCTGATGGCGGGAGGGAGTCACACAGTTTGATGGAGGGGAGGGAGTCACTAACTTTGATGGAGGGGAGGGAGTCACACAGTTTGATGGAGGGAGGGAGTCACACAGTTTGATGGAGGGGAGGGAGTCACACAGTTTGATGGAGGGAGGGAGTCACACAGTTTGATGGAGGGGAGGGAGTCACACAGTTTATCTGATGGAGGGGAGGGGCATCACACAGTTTGATGGAGGGGAGGGAGTCACACAGTTTGATGGAGGGAGGGAGTCACACAGTTTGATGGAGGGAGGGAGTCACACAGTTTGATGGAGGGAGGGAGTCACAGATTTTGATGGAGGGTAGTGAGTCACACAGTTTATCTGATGGAGGGAGGGAGTCACACAGTTTGATGGAGGGGAGGGAGTCACACATTTTGATGGAGGGGAGGGAGTCACATAGTTTGATGGAGTGAGGGAGTCAGACAGTTTGATGGAGGGGAGGGAGTAACACAGTTGGATGGAGGGAAGGAGTCACACAGTTTATCTGATGGAGGGAGGGGAGTCACTAACTTTAAGGAGGGAGGGAGTCACACAGTTTGAGAGAGGGAGGGAGTCACACAGTTTATCTGATGGAGGGAGGGAGTCACACAGTTTGATGGAGGGAGGGAGTCACACATTTTGATGGAGGAAGGGAGTCACACAGTTTGATGGAGGGGAGGGAGTCACACATTTTGATGGAGGGAGGGAGTCACACAGTTTGATGGAGGGGAGGGAGTCACACATTTTGATGGAGGGAGGGAGTCACACAGTTTGATGTAGGGAGGGAGGCACACAGTTTGATGGAGGGAGGGAGTCACACAGTTTGATGGAAGGAGGGAGTCACACAGTTTGAGGGAGGGAGGGAGTCACACAGTTTATCTGATGGAGGGAGGGAGTCACACAGTTTGAGGGAGGGAGGGAGTCACACAGTTTATCTGATGGAGGGAGGGCGTCACACAGTTTGAGGGAGGGAAGGTGTCACACAGTTTATCTGATGGAGGGGAGGGTGTCACACAGTTTGATGGAGGGGAGGGAGTCACACAGTTTGATGGAGGGAAGGAGTCACAGAATTTGATGGAGGGGTGGGAGTCACACAGATTGATGGAGGGAGTGTGTCACACAGTTTGATGGAGGGAGGGAATCACACAGTATGAAGGAGGGAGGGAGTCACACAGATTATCTGATGGAGGGAGGGAGTCACACAGTTTGATGGACGGAGGGAGTCACTCTGTTTGATGGAGGGGAGGGAGTCACACAGTTTCTCTGATGGAGGGGAGGGAGTAACACAGTTTGATGGAGGCAGGGAGTCACACGGTTTGATGGAGTGGAGGGAGTCACAGAGTTTGATGGAAAGAGGGAGTCACACAATTTATCTGATGGAGGGAGGGTGTCACATAGTTTGATGGAGGGAGGGAGTCACACAGTTTGACGAAGGGAGGGACTCACACAGTTTGATGGAGGGAGGGAGTCACACAGTTTGATGGAGTGAGGGAGTCACACAGTTAGATGGAGGGAGCGAGTCACACAGTTTATCTGATGGAGGGAGGGAGTCACACAGTTTGATGGAGGGAGGGAGTCACACATTTTGATGGAGGGGAGGGAGTCACACAGTTTATCTGATGGAGGGGAGGGAGTCCGACAGTTTGATGGAGGAACGGAGTCACACGGTTTAATGCAGTGGAGGGAGTCACAGAGCTTGATGGAGGGAGGGAGTCATACAGTTTGAGGGAGGGAGGGAGTCACACTGTTTATCTGATGGAGGGGAGGGAGTCACACAGTTTGATGGAGGGGAGGGAGTCACACAGTTTGATGGAGGGAGGGAGTCACACAGTTTGATGGAGGGAGAGAGTCACACAGTTTGATGGAGGGAGGGAGTCACTCAGTTTGATGGAGGGGAGGGAGTCACACAGTTTATCTGATCGAGGGAGGGAGTCACACAGTTTGATGGAGGGAGGGAGTCACACAGTTTGATGGAGGGAGGGAGTCACACAGTTTGATGGAGGGAGGGAGTCACACATTTTGATGGAGGGAGGGAGTCACACAGTTTGATGGAGGGAGGGAGTCACACAGTTTGATGGAGGGAGGGAGTCACACAGTTTGATGGAGGAAAGGAGTCACACAGTTTGATGAAGGGAGGGAGTCACACAGTCTGATGGAGGGAGGGAGTCACACAGTTTATCTGATGGAGGGGAGGGTGTCACACATTTTGATGGAGGGAGGGAGTCACACAGTTTGATGGAGGGAGGGAGTCACACAGTCTGATGCAGGGAGTCACACAGTTTATCTGATGGAGGGGAGGGTGTCACACATTTTGATGGAGGGAGGGAGTCACACACTTTGATGGAGGGAGGGAGTCACACAGTTTGATGGAGGGAGGGAGTCACAGTTTGATGGAGGGGAGCGAGTCACACAGTTTAATGGAGGGAGGGAGTCACACAGTTTATCTGATGGAGGGGAGGGAGTCACACAGTTTGATGGAGGGGAGGGATTCACACAGTTTGATGGAGGGAGGGAGTCACACAGTTTATCTGATGGAGGGGAGGGAGTCACACAGTTTGATGGAGGGAGGGAGTCACTCAGTTTATCTGATGGAGGGAGGGAGTCACGCAGTTTGATGGAGGGAGGGAGTCACTCAGTGTGATGGAGGGAGGGAGTCACACAGTTTGATGGAGGGAGTGAGTCACACAGTTTGATGGAGGGAGTGAGTCACACAGTTTGATGGAGGGGAGGGAGACACATAGTTTGATGGAGGGAGGGAGTCACACAGTTTATCTGATGGAGTGAGGGAGTCACACAGTTTGATGGAGGGAGGGAGTCACACAGTTTGATGGAGGGAGGGAGTCACACAGTCTGATGGAGGGAGGGAGTCACACAGTTTATCTGATGGAGTGAGGGAGTCACACAGTTTGATGGAGGGAGGGAGTCACACAGTTTGATGGAGGGAGGGAGTCACAAGGTTTGATGGAGTGGAGGGAGTCACATTGTTTGATGGAGGAAGAGAGTCACAGTTTGAGGGAGGGAGGGCGTCACACAGTTTGATGGAGGGAGGGAGTCACACAGTTTGATGGAGGGAGGGAGTCACAAGGTTTGATGGAGTGGAGGGAGTCACATTGTTTGATGGAGGGAGGGAGTCACAGTTTGAGGGAGGGAGGGAGTCACACAGTTTGATGGAGGGAGGGAGTCACGCAGATTGATGTAGGGAGGGAGTCACACAGTTTGATGGAGGGAGGGAGTCACACATTTTGATGGAGGGGAGGGAGTCACACAGTTTGATGGAGGGAGGGAGTCACACAGTTTGATGGAGGGGAGGGAGTCACACAGTTTATCTGATGGAGGGAGGGAGTCACACAGTTTATCTGATGGAGGGATGGAGTCACACAGTTTATCTGATGGAGGGAGGGAGTCACACAGTTTATCTGATGGAGGGAGGGAGTCACACAGTTTATCTGATGGAGGGAGGGAGTCACACAGTTTGATGGAGGGAGGGATTCACACATTTTGATGGAGGGGAGGGAGTCACACAGTTTGATGGAGGGAGGGAGTCACACAGTTTGATGGAGGGAGGGAGTCACACAGTTTGATGGAGGGAGGGAGTCACACAGTTTGATGCAGGGAGGGAGTCACACAGTTTATCTGATGGAGGGACGGAGTCACACAGTTTGAAAGAGGGACGGAGTCACACAGTTTGAGGGAGGGAGGCAGTCACACAGTTTGATGGAGGGGAGGGAGTCACACAGTTTGATGGAGGGAGGGTTTCACACAGTTTGATGGAGGGGAGGGAGTCACACAGTTTGATGGAGGGAGGGAGTCACAAAGTTTGATGGAGGGGAGAGAGTCACATAGTTTGATGGAGGGGAGGGAGTCACACAGTTTGATAGAGGGAGGGAGTCACACAGTTTGATGGAGGGAGGGAGTCACACCGTTTGATGGAGGGGAGGGAGTCACACAGTTTATCTGATGGAGGGGAGGGAGTCACACATTTTGATGGAGGGAGGGATTCACACAGTTTGATGGAGGGAAGGGAGTCACACAGTTTGATGGAGGGAGGGAGTCACACAGTTTGATGGAGGGAGGGAGTCACACAGTTTGATGGAGGGAAGGAGTCACAGAGTTTGAGGGAAGGAGGGAGTCACACAGTTTGATGGAGGGAGGGAGTCACACAGTTTGATGGAGGGGAGGGAGTCAAACAGTTTGATGGGGGGAGGGTGTCACACAGTTTGAAGGAGGGAGGGAGTCACACAGTTTGATGGAGGGGAGGGAGTCACACAGTTTGATGGAGGGAGGGAGTCACACAGTTTGTTGCAGGGAGGGAGTCACACAGTTTGATGGAGGGAGGGTGTCACACAGTTTGATGCAGGGAGGGAGTCACACGGTTTGATGGAGGGGAGGGAGTCACACAGGTTGATGGAGGGAGGGAGTCACACAGTGTGATGGAGGGAGGGTGTCACACAGTTTGATGAGGGAGGGAGTCACACAGTTTGATGGAGGGAGGGAGTCACACAGTTTGATGGAGGGGAGGGAGTCACACAGTTTGATGGTGGGAGGGAGTCACACAGTTTGATGCAGGGAGGGAGTCACACAGTTTGATGGAGGGAGGGAGTCACACAGTTTATCTGATGGAGGGAGGGAGTCACACAGTTTATCTGATGGAGGGAGGGAGTCACACAGTTTATCTGATGGAGGGAGGGAGTCACACAGTTTGATGGAGGGAGGGATTCACACATTTTGATGGAGGGGAGGGAGTCACACAGTTTGATGGAGGGAGGGAGTCACACAGTTTGATGGAGGGAGGGAGTCACACAGTTTGATGGAGGGAGGGAGTCACACAGTTTGATGCAGGGAGGGAGTCACACAGTTTATCTGATGGAGGGACGGAGTCACACAGTTTGAAAGAGGGACGGAGTCACACAGTTTGAGGGAGGGAGGCAGTCACACAGTTTGATGGAGGGGAGGGAGTCACACAGTTTGATGGAGGGAGGGTTTCACACAGTTTGATGGAGGGGAGGGAGTCACACAGTTTGATGGAGGGAGGGAGTCACAAAGTTTGATGGAGGGGAGAGAGTCACATAGTTTGATGGAGGGGAGGGAGTCACACAGTTTGATAGAGGGAGGGAGTCACACAGTTTGATGGAGGGAGGGAGTCACACCGTTTGATGGAGGGGAGGGAGTCACACAGTTTATCTGATGGAGGGGAGGGAGTCACACATTTTGATGGAGGGAGGGATTCACACAGTTTGATGGAGGGAAGGGAGTCACACAGTTTGATGGAGGGAGGGAGTCACACAGTTTGATGGAGGGAGGGAGTCACACAGTTTGATGGAGGGAAGGAGTCACAGAGTTTGAGGGAAGGAGGGAGTCACACAGTTTGATGGAGGGAGGGAGTCACACAGTTTGATGGAGGGGAGGGAGTCAAACAGTTTGATGGGGGGAGGGTGTCACACAGTTTGAAGGAGGGAGGGAGTCACACAGTTTGATGGAGGGGAGGGAGTCACACAGTTTGATGGAGGGAGGGAGTCACACAGTTTGTTGCAGGGAGGGAGTCACACAGTTTGATGGAGGGAGGGTGTCACACAGTTTGATGCAGGGAGGGAGTCACACGGTTTGATGGAGGGGAGGGAGTCACACAGGTTGATGGAGGGAGGGAGTCACACAGTGTGATGGAGGGAGGGTGTCACACAGTTTGATGAGGGAGGGAGTCACACAGTTTGATGGAGGGAGGGAGTCACACAGTTTGATGGAGGGGAGGGAGTCACACAGTTTGATGGTGGGAGGGAGTCACACATTTTGATGCAGGGAGGGAGTCACACAGTTTGATGGAGGGAGGGAGTCACACAGTTTGATGGAGGGAGGGAGTCACACAGTTTGATGGAGGGAGGGAGTCACACAGTTTGATGGAGGGAGGGAAGCACACAGTTTGATGGAGGGGAGGGATTCACACAGTTTGATGGAGGGAGGGAGTCACACAGTTTGATGGAGGGAGGGAGTCACACAGTTTATCTGATGGAGGGAGGGAGTCACACATTTTGATGGAGGGAGGGAGTCACACAGTTTATCTGATGGAGGGGAGGGAGTCACACAGTTTGATGGAGGGTGGGAGTCACACAGTTTGATGGAGGGGAGGGAGTCACACAGTTTGATGGAGGGAGGGAGTCACACAGTTTGATGGAGGGAGGGAGTCACACAGTTTATCTGATGGAGGGGAGGGAGTCACACAGTTTGATGGAGGGAGGGAGTCACACAGTTTGATGGAGGGGAGGGAGTCACACAGTTTAATGGAGGTGAGGGAGTCACACAGATTGATGGAGGTGAGGGAGTCACACTGTTTGATGGAGGGAGGGAGTCACACAGTTTGATGGAGGGAGGGAGGCACACAGTTTGATGGGGGGAGGGAGTCACACAGTTTGATGGAGGGGAGGGAGTCACACAGTTTATCTGATGGAGGGAGTGAGTCACACAGTTTGAGGGAGGGAGGGAGTCACACAGTTTATCTGATGGAGGGAGGGAGTCACAGAGTTTGATGGTGGGAGGGAGTCACACTGTTTGATGGAGGGGAGGGAGTCACACAGTTTGATGGAGGGAGGGAGTCACACAGTTTGATGGAGGGAGGGAGTCACACAGTTTGATGGAGGGGAGGGAGTCACACAGTTTGATGGAGGGAGGGAGTCACACAGTTTGATGGAGGGGAGGGAGTCACACAGTTTATCTGATGGAGGGGAGGGCATCACACAGTTTGATGGAGGGGAGGGAGTCACACAGTTTGATGGAGGGAGGGAGTCACACAGTTTGATGGAGGGAGGGAGTCACACAGTTTGATGGAGGGAGGGAGTCACACAGTTTGATGGAGGGAGGGAGTCACACAGTTTATCTGATGGAGGGGAGGGTGTCACACAGTTTGATGGAGGGAGGGTGTCACACAATTTGATGGAGGGGAGGGAGTCACACATTTTGATGGAGGTAGGGAGTCACACAGTTTAATGGAGGGAGGGAGTCACAGAGTTTAATGGAGGGAGGGAGTCACATATTTTGATGGACGGAGGGAGTCACACAGTTTGATGGAGGGAGGGAGTCACACAGTTTGATGGAGGGAGGGAGTCACACAGTTTATCTGATGGAGGGAGGGAGTCACACAGTTTGATGGAGGGAGGGAGTCACAGATTTTGATGGAGGGTAGTGAGTCACACAGTTTATCTGATGGAGGGAGGGAGTCACACAGTTTGATGGAGGGGAGGGAGTCACACATTTTGATGGAGGGGAGGGAGTCACATAGTTTGATGGAGTGAGAGGGAGTCAGACAGTTTGATGGAGGGGAGGGAGTAACACAGTTGGATGGAGGGAAGGAGTCACACAGTTTATCTGATGGAGGGAGGGAGTCACTAACTTTAAGGAGGGAGGGAGTCACACAGTTTGAGAGAGGGAGGGAGTCACACAGTTTATCTGATGGAGGGAGGGAGTCACACAGTTTGATGGAGGGAGGGAGTCACACAGTTTGATGGGAGGGAGGGAGTCACACAGTTGAGGGAGGGAGGGAGTCACACAGTTTATCTGATGGGCGGGAGGGAGTCACACAGTTTGATGGAGGGGAGGGAGTCACTAACTTTGATGGAGGGGAGGGAGTCACACAGTTTGATGGAGGGAGGGAGTCACACAGTTTGATGGAGGGAGGGAGTCACACAGTTTGATGGAGGGAGGGAGTCACACAGTTTGATGGAGGGGTTGGGAGTCACACAGTTTGAGGGAGTGAGGGAGTCACACAGTTTATCTGAAGGAGGGGAGGGAGTCACACAGTTTGATGGAGGGAGGGCGTCACACAGTTTATCTGATGGAGGGAGGGAGTCACACAGTTTGATGGAGGGAGGGAGTCACACAGTTTGATGGAGGGAGGGAGTCACACAGTTTGATGGAGGGAGGGGAGGAGTCACACATTTTGATGGAGGGAGGGAGTCCACACAGTTTGATGGAGGGAGGGAGTCACACAGTTTGATTGGAGGGAGGGAGGTCACGCAGTTTGATGGAGGGAGGGAGTCACTCAGTGTGATGGAGGGAGGGAGTCACACAGTTTGACCAGAGGGAGGGAGTCACACAGTTTGATGGAGGGAGGGAGTCACACAGTTTGATGGAGGGAGTGAGTCACGCAGTTTGATGGAGGGGGAGGGAGTAACACAGTTGATGGAGGGAGGGAGTCACACAGTTTATGTGATGGAGGGAGGGAGTCACACAGTTTGATGGAGGGAGGGAGTCACACAGTTTGATGGAGGGAGTGAGTCACACAGTTTGATGGAGGGAGTGAGTCACACAGTTTGATGGAGGGGAGGGAGACACATAGTTTGATGGAGGGAGGGAGTCACACAGTTTGATGGAGGGAGGGAGTCCACACAGTCTGATGGAGGGAGGGAGTCACACAGTTTATCTGATGGAGTGAGGGAGTCACACAGTTTGATGGAGGGAGGGAGTCACACAGTTTGATGGAGGGAGGGAGTCACAAGGTTTGATGGAGTGGAGGGCGTCACATTGTTTGATGGAGGAAGAGAGTCACAGTTTGAGGGAGGGAGGGCGTCACACAGTTTGATGGAGGGAGGGAGTCACAACAGTTTGATGGAGGGAGGGAGTCACAAGGTTTGATGGAGGGAGGGAGTCACAAGGTTTGATGGAGTGGAGGGAGTCACATTGTTTGATGGAGGGAGGGAGTCACAGTGTTTGAGGGAGGGAGGGAGTCACACAGTTTGATGGAGGGAGGGAGTCACGCAGATTGATGTAGGGAGGGGAGTCACACAGTTTGATGGAGGGAGGGAGTCACACATTTTGATGGAGGGGAGGGAGTCACACAGTTTGATGGAGGGAGGGAGTCACACAGTTTGATGGAGGGGAGGGAGTCACACAGTTTATCTGATGGAGGGAGGGAGTCACACAGTTTATCTGATGGAGGGATGGAGTCACACAGTTTATCTGATGGAGGGAGGGAGTCACACAGTTTATCTGATGGAGGGAGCGAGTCATACAGTTTATCTGATGGAGGGAGGGAGTCACACAGTTTATCTGATGGAGGGAGGGAGTCACACAGTTTGATGGAGGGAGGGATTCACACATTTTGATGGAGGGGAGGGGAGTCACACAGTTTGATGGAGGGAGGGAGTCACACAGTTTGATGGAGGGAGGGAGTCACACAGTTTGATGGAGGGAGGGAGTCACACAGTTTGATGCAGGGAGGGAGTCACACAGTTTATCTGATGGAGGGACGGAGTCACACAGTTTGAAAGAGGGACGGAGTCACACAGTCTTGAGGGAGGGAGGCAGTCACACAGTTTGATGGAGGGGAGGGAGTCACACAGTTTGATGGAGGGAGGGTTTCACACAGTTTGATGGAGGGGAGGGAGTCACACAGTTTTGATGGAGGGAGGGAGTCACAAAGTTTGATGGAGGGGGAGAGAGTCACATAGTTTGATGGAGGGGAGGGAGTCACACAGTTTGATGGAGGGAGGGAGTCACATAGTTTGATGGAGGGAGGGAGTCACACCGTTTGATGGAGGGGAGGGAGTCACACAGTTTATCTGATGGAGGGGAGGGAGTCACACATTTTGATGGAGGGAGGGATTCACACAGTTTGATGGAGGGAAGGGAGTCACACAGTTTGATGGAGGGAGGGAGTCACACAGTCTGATGGAGGGAGGGAGTCACGCAGTTTATCTGATGGAGGGGAGGGTGTCACACATTTTGATGGAGGGAGGGAGTCACACAGTTTGATGGAGGGAGGGAGTCACACAGTTTGATGGAGGGAAGGAGTCACAGAGTTTGAGGGAAGGAGGGAGTCACACAGTTTGATGGAGGGAGGGAGTCACACAGTTTGATGGAGGGAGGGAGTCACACAGTTTGATGGAGGGGAGAGAGTCACACAGTTAGATGGAGGGGAGGGAGTCACACAGTTTGATGGAGGGAGGGAGTCACACAGTTTGATGGAGGGAGGGAGTCACACAGTTTGATGGAGGGAGGGAGTCACACAGTTTGATGGAGGGGAGGGAGTCACACAGTTTGATGGAGGGAGGGAGTCACACAGTTTGATGCAGGGAGGGAGTCACACAGTTTGATGGAGGGAGGGTGTCACACCAGTTTGATGCAGGGAGGGAGTCACACGGTTTGATGGAGGGAGGGAGTCACACATGTTGATGGAGGGAGGGAGTCACACAGTGTGATGGAGGGAGGGTGTCACACAGTTTGATGAGGGAGGGAGTCACACAGTTTGATGGAGGGAGGGAGTCACACAGTTTGATGGAGGGGAGGGAGTCACACAGTTTGATGGTGGGAGGGAGTCACACAGGTTGATGCAGGGAGGGAGTCACACAGTTTGATGGAGGGAGGGAGTCACACAGTTTGATGGAGGGAGGGAGTCACACAGTTTGATGGAGGGAGGGAGTCACACAGTTTGATGGAGGGAGGGAAGCACACAGTTTGATGGAGGGGAGGATTCACACAGTTTGATGGAGGGAGGGAGTCACACAGTTTGATGGAGGGAGGGAGTCACAGAGTTTATCTGATGGAGGGAGGGAGTCACACATTTTGATGGAGGGAGGGAGTCACACAGTTTATCTGATGGAGGGGAGGGAGTCACACAGTTTGATGGAGGGAGGGAGTCACACAGTTTGATGGAGGGAGGGAGTCACACAGTTTGATGGAGGGGAGGGAGTCACACAGTTTGATGGAGGGAGGGAGTCACACAGTTTGATGGAGGGGAGGGAGTCACACAGTTTATCTGATGGAGGGGAGGGCATCACACAGTTTGATGGAGGGGAGGGAGTCACACAGTTTGATGGAGGGAGGGAGTCACACAGTTTGATGGAGGGAGGGAGTCACACAGTTTGATGGAGGGAGGGAGTCACACAGTTTATCTGATGGAGGGGAGGGTGTCACACAGTTTGATGGAGGGAGGGTGTCACACAATTTGATGGACGGAGGGAGTCACACAGTTTGATGGAGGGAGGGAGTCACACAGTTTGATGGAGGGAGGGAGTCACACAGTTTATCTGATGGAGGGAGGGAGTCACACAGTTTGATGGAGGGAGGGAGTCACAGATTTTGATGGAGGGTAGTGAGTCACACAGTTTATCTGATGGAGGGAGGGAGTCACACAGTTTGATGGACGGGAGGGAGTCACACATTTTGATGGAGGGGAGGGAGTCACATAGTTTGATGGAGTGAGGGAGTCAGACAGTTTGATGGAGGGGAGGGAGTAACACAGTTGGATGGAGGGAAGGAGTCACACAGTTTATCTGATGGAGGGAGGGAGTCACTAACTTTAAGGAGGGAGGGAGTCACACAGTTTGAGAGAGGGAGGGAGTCACACAGTTTATCTGATGGAGGGAGGGAGTCACACAGTTTGATGGAGGGAGGGAGTCACACAGTTTGATGGAGGGAGGGAGTCACACAGTTTGAGGGAGGGAGGGAGTCACACAGTTTATCTGATGGCGGGAGGGAGTCACACAGTTTGATGGAGGGGAGGGAGTCACTAACTTTGATGGAGGGGAGGGAGTCACACAGTTTGATGGAGGGAGGGAGTCACACAGTTTGATGGAGGGAGGGAGTCACACAGTTTGATGGAGGGAGGGAGTCACACAGTTTGATGGAGGGGAGGGAGTCACACAGTTTGATGGAGGGAGGGAGTCACACAGTTTGATGGAGGGGAGGGAGTCACACAGTTTGAGGGAGTGAGGGAGTCACACAGTTTATCTGAAGGAGGGAGGGAGTCACACAGTTTGATGGAGGGAGGGCGTCACACAGTTTATCTGATGGAGGGAGGGAGTCACACAGTTTGATGGAGGGAGGGCGTCACACAGTTTATCTGATGGAGGGAGGGAGTCACACAGTCCGATGGAGGGAGGGAGTCACACAGTTTATCTGATGGAGTGAGGGAGTCACACAGTTTGATGGAGGGAGGGAGTCACACAGTTTGATGGAGGGAGGGAGTCACAAGGTTTGATGGAGTGGAGGGCGTCACATTGTTTGATGGAGGAAGAGAGTCACAGTTTGAGGGAGGGAGGGCGTCACACAGTTTGATGGAGGGAGGGAGTCACACAGTTTGATGGAGGGAGGGAGTCACAAGGTTTGATGGAGGGAGGGAGTCACAAGGTTTGATGGAGTGGAGGGAGTCACATTGTTTGATGGAGGGAGGGAGTCACAGTTTGAGGGAGGGAGGGAGTCACACAGTTTGATGGAGGGAGGGAGTCACGCAGATTGATGTAGGGAGGGAGTCACACAGTTTGATGGAGGGAGGGAGTCACACATTTTGATGGAGGGGAGGGAGTCACACAGTTTGATGGAGGGAGGGAGTCACACAGTTTGATGGAGGGGAGGGAGTCACACATTTTGATGGAGGGAGGGAGTCACACAGTTTATCTGATGGAGGGGAGGGAGTCACACAGTTTGATGGAGGGAGGGAGTCACACAGTTTGATGGAGGGGAGGGAGTCACACAGTTTGATGGAGGGAGGGAGTCACACAGTTTGATGGAGGGGAGGGAGTCACACAGTTTATCTGATGGAGGGGAGGGCATCACACAGTTTGATGGAGGGGAGGGAGTCACACAGTTTGATGGAGGGAGGGAGTCACACAGTTTGATGGAGGGAGGGAGTCACACAGTTTGATGGAGGGAGGGAGTCACACAGTTTATCTGATGGAGGGGAGGGTGTCACACAGTTTGATGGAGGGAGGGTGTCACACAATTTGATGGAGGGGAGGGAGTCACACATTTTGATGGAGGTAGGGAGTCACACAGTTTAATGGAGGGAGGGAGTCACAGAGTTTAATGGAGGGAGGGAGTCACATATTTTGATGGACGGAGGGAGTCACACAGTTTGATGGAGGGAGGGAGTCACACAGTTTGATGGAGGGAGGGAGTCACACAGTTTATCTGATGGAGGGAGGGAGTCACACAGTTTGATGGAGGGAGGGAGTCACAGATTTTGATGGAGGGTAGTGAGTCACACAGTTTATCTGATGGAGGGAGGGAGTCACACAGTTTGATGGACGGGAGGGAGTCACACATTTTGATGGAGGGGAGGGAGTCACATAGTTTGATGGAGTGAGGGAGTCAGACAGTTTGATGGAGGGGAGGGAGTAACACAGTTGGATGGAGGGAAGGAGTCACACAGTTTATCTGATGGAGGGAGGGAGTCACTAACTTTAAGGAGGGAGGGAGTCACACAGTTTGAGAGAGGGAGGGAGTCACACAGTTTATCTGATGGAAGGAGGGAGTCACACAGTTTGATGGAGGGAGGGAGTCACACAGTTTGATGGAGGGAGGGAGTCACACAGTTTGAGGGAGGGAGGGAGTCACACAGTTTATCTGATGGCGGGAGGGAGTCACACAGTTTGATGGAGGGGAGGGAGTCACTAACTTTGATGGAGGGGAGGGAGTCACACAGTTTGATGGAGGGAGGGAGTCACACAGTTTGATGGAGGGAGGGAGTCACACAGTTTGATGGAGGGAGGGAGTCACACAGTTTGATGGAGGGGAGGGAGTCACACAGTTTGATGGAGGGAGGGAGTCACACAGTTTGATGGAGGGGAGGGAGTCACACAGTTTGAGGGAGTGAGGGAGTCACACAGTTTATCTGAAGGAGGGAGGGAGTCACACAGTTTGATGGAGGGGAGGGAGTCACACATTTTGATGGAGGGAGGGAGTCACACAGTTTAATGGAGGGAGGGAGTCACACAGTTTGATGGAGGGAGGCAGTCACACAGTTTGATGGAGGGAGTGAGTCACACAGTTTGATGGAGGGAGGGAGTCACACAGTTTATCTGATGGAGGGAGGGAGTCACACAGTTTGATGGAGGGAGGGAGTCACACAGTTTGATGGAGGGAGGGAGTCACACAGTTTGAGGGAGGGAGGGAGTCACACAGTTTGATGGAGGGAGGGAGTCACACAGTTTATCTGATGGAGGGAGCGAGTCACACAGTTTGATGGAGGGAGGGAGTCACACAGTTTGATGGAGGGAGGGAGTCACACAGTTTGATGGAGGGGAGGGAGTCACTAACTTTGATGGAGGGGAGGGAGTCACACAGTTTGATGGAGGGAGGGAGTCACACAATTTGATGGAGGGAGGGAGTCACACAGTTTGATGGAGGGAGGGAGACACACAGTTTGATGGAGGGGAGGGAGTCACACAGTTTATCTGATGGAGGGAGGGAGTCACACAGTTTGATGGAGGGGAGGGAGTCACACAGTTTGAGGGAGTGAGGGAGTCACTCAGTTTATCTGAAGGAGGGAGGGAGTCACACAGTTTGATGGAGGGAGGGAGTCACACAGTTTATCTGATGGAGGGAGGGAGTCACACAGTTTGATGGAGGGAGGGAGTCACACAGTTTGATGGAGGGAGGGACTCACACAGTTTGATGGAGGGAGGGAGTCACACAGTTGATTGAGGGAGGGAGTCACACAGTTTGATGGAGGGAGGGAGTCACACATTTTGATGGAGGGAGGGAGTCACACAGTTTGATGGAGGGAGGGAGTCACACAGTTTGATGGAGGGAGGGAGTCACACAGTTTGATGGAGGGAGGGAGTCACACATTTTGATGGAGGGAGGGAGTCACGCAGTTTGAGGGAGGGAGGGAGTCACACAGTTTATCTGAAGGAGGGAGGGAGTCACACAGTTTGATGGAGGGAGGGAGTCACACAGTTTGATGGAGGGAGGGAGTCACACAGTTTGATGGAGGGGAGGGAGTCACACAGTTTATCTGAATGAGGGAGGTTGTCACACAGTTTGATGGAGAGGAGGGAGTCACACATTTTGATGGAGGGAGGGAGTCACACAGTTTATCTGATGGAGGGAGGGAGTTGCACAGTTTGATGGAGGGAGGGAGTCACACAGTTTGATGGAGCGGAGGGAGTCACACAGTTTGATGGAGGGAGGGAGTTACACAGTTTGCTGGAGGGAGGGAGTCGCACATTTTGATGGAGGGAGGGAGTCAGACATTTTGATGGAGGGGAGGGAGTCACACATTTTGATGGAGGGAGGGAGTCACACAGTTTGATGGAGGGGAGGGAGTCACACATTTTGATGGAGGGAGGGAGTCACACAGTTTGATGTAGGGAGGGAGTCACACAGTTTGAGGAGGGAGGGAGTCACACAGTTTGTGGGAGGGAGGGAGTCACACTGTTTGATGGAGGGTGGGAGTCACACAGTTCGATGGAGGGAGGGAGACACACAGTTTGATGGAGGGAGGGAGACACACAGTTTGAGGGAGGGAGGGAGTCACACAGTTTATCTGATGGAGGGAGGGAGTCACACAGTTTGAGGGAGGGAGGGAGTCACACAGTTTATCTGATGGAGGGAGGGAGTCACACAGTTTATCTGATGGAGGGAGGGAGTCACACAGTTTGATGGAGGGGAGGGAGTCACACAGTTTGATGGAGGGAGGGAGTCACACAGTTTGATGGAGGGGAGGGAGTCACACAGTTTGATGGAGGGGAGGGAGTCACACAGTTTATCTGATGGAGGGAGGGAGTCACACAGTTTGATGGAGGGGAGGGAGTCACACAGTTTGATGGAGGGAGGGAGTCACACAGTTTGATGGAGGGGAGGGAGTCACACAGTTTGATGGAGGGGAGGGAGTCACACAGTTTGATGGAGGGGAGGGAGTCACACAGTTTATCTGATGGAGGGGAGGGAGTCACACAGTTTGATGGAGTGGAGGGAGTCACACAGTTTGATGGAGGGAGGGAGTCACACAGTTTGATGGAGGGGAGGGAGTCACACAGTTTGATGGAGGGAGGGAGTCACACAGTTTGATGGAGGGGAGGGAGTCATACAGTTTGATGGAGGGAGGGAGTTACACAGTTTGCTGGAGGGAGGGAGTCACACATTTTGATGGACGGAGGGAGTCACACAGTTTGATGGAGGGGAGGGAGTCACACATTTTGATGGAGGGAGGGAGTCACACAGTTTGATGGAGGGGAGGGAGTCACACATTTTGAGGGAGGGAGGGAGTCACACAGTTTGATGTAGGGAGGGAGTCACACAGTTTGATGGAGGGGAGGGAGTCACACAGTTCGATGGAGGGAGGGAGTCACACAGTTTGATGGAGGGAGGGAGTCACACAGTTTATCTGATGGAGGGAGGGAGTCACACAGTTTGAGGGAGGGAGGGAGTCACACAGTTTATCTGATGGAGGGTGGGAGTCACACAGTTTGATGGAGGGAGGGAGTCACACAGTTTATCTGATGGAGGGAGGGAGTCACACAGTTTGAGGGAGGGAGGGAGTCACACAGTTTATCTGATGGAGGGAGGGCGTCACACAGTTTGAGGAGGGGAGGGAGTCACACAGTTTATCTGATGGAGGGGAGGGAGTCACACAGTTTGATGGCGGGAGGGAGTCACGCAGTTTGATGGAGGGAGGGAGCCTCACAGTTTGATGGAGGGAGGGAGTCACACTGTTTGATGGAGGGAGGGAGTCACAGAGTTTGATGGAGGGTTGGGAGTCACACAGATTGATGGAGGGAGGGTGTCACACAGATTATCTGATGGAGGGAGGGAGTCACACAGATTATCTGATGGAGGGAGGGAGTCACACAATTTGATGGAGGGAGGGAGTCACACAGTTTGATGGAGGGAGGGAGTCTCACAGTTTGATGAAGGGAGGGAGTCACACAGTTTGATGGAGGGAGGGAGTCACAGAGTTTGATGGAGGGGAGGGAGTCACACAGATTGATGGAGGGAGGGAGTCACACAGATTATCTGATGGAGGGAGGGAGTCACACAGTTTGATGGAGGGGAGGGAGTCACACAGTTTGATGGAGGGAGGGAGTCACACAGTTTGATGGAGGGAGGGAGTCACACAGTTTGATGGAGGGGACGGAGTCACACAGTTTAATGGAGGGAGGGAGTCACACAGTTTGATGGAGGTGAGGGAGTCACACAGTTTATCTGAAGGAGGGAGGGAGTCACTCAGTTTGATGGAGGGAGGGAGTCACACAGTTTGATGGAGGGGAGGGAGTCACACATTTTGATGGAGGGAGGGAGTCACACAGTTTGATGGAGGGGAGGGAGTCACACAGTTTATCTGATGGAGGGAGGGAGTCACACAGTTTGATAGAGGGGAGGGAGTCACACAGTTTGATGGAGGGAGGGTGTCACACAGTTTGATGGAGGGGAGGGAGTCACACAGTTTATCTGATGGAGGGAGGGAGTCACACAGTTTGATGGAGGCAGCGAGTCACACTGTTTATCTGATGGAGGGAGGGAGTCACACAGTTTGATGGAGTGCGGGAGTCACACAGTTTGATGGAGGGGAGGGAGTCACACAGTTTGATGGAGGGAGGGAGTCACACAGTTTGACGGAGGGGAGGGAGTCACACAGTTTATCTGATGGAGGGAGGGAGTCACAAAGTTTGATGGAGGGAGGGAGTCACACAGTTTGATGGAGGGGAGGGAGTCACACAGTTTGACGGAGGGGAGGGAGTCACACATTTTGATGGAGGGAGGGAGTCACACAGTTTGATGGAGGGGTGGGAGTCACACAGTTTGATGGAGGGAGGGAGTCACACAGTTTGACGGAGGGGAGGGAGTCACACAGTTTATCTGATGGAGGGAGGGAGTCACACAGTTTGATGGAGGGAGGGAGTCACACAGTTTGATGGAGGGGAGGGAGTCACACAGTTTGACGGAGGGGAGGGAGTCACACATTTTGATGGAGGGAGGGAGTCACACATTTTGATGGAGGGGAGGGAGTCACACAGTTTGATGGAGGGAGGGAGTCACACAGTTTGATGGAGGGAGGGAGTCACACAGTTTGATGGATGGGAGGGAGTCACAGAGTTTATCTGATGGAGGGAGGGAGTCACACATTTTGATGGAGGGAGGGTGTCACACCAGTTTGATGGAGGGGAGGGAGTCACACATTTTGATGGAGGGAGGGAGTCACACAGTTTGATGGATGGAGGGAGTCACACTGTTTGATGGAGGGGAGGGAGTCACACAGTTTGACGGAGGGGAGGGAGTCACACAGTTTGATGGAGGGAGGGAGTCACACAGTTTGATGGAGGGAGGGAGTCACACAGTTTGAGGGAGGGAGGGAGTCACACAGTTTATCTGATGGAGGGAGGGAGTCACACAGTTTGAGGGAGGGAGGGAGTCACACAGTTTATATGATGAAGGGAGGGAGTCACACAGTTTGAGGGAGGGAAGGTGTCACTCAGTTTATCTGATGGAGGGGAGGGAGTCACACAGTTTGATGGAAGGAGGGAGTCACACAGTTTGATGGAGGGAGGGAGTCTCACAGTTTGATGGAGGGAGGGAGTCACAGAGTTTGATGGAGGGGAGGGAGTCACACAGATTGATGGAGGGAGGAAGTCACACAGTTTGATGGAGGGAGGGAGTCACACAGATTATCTGATGGAGGGAGGGAGTCACACAGATTATCTGATGGAGGGAGGGAGTCACACAGTTTGATGGAGGGGAGGGAGTCACACAGTTTGACGGTGCGGAGGGAGTCACACAGTTTGATGGAGGGGACGGAGTCACACAGTTTGATGGAGGGAGGGAGTCACACAGTTTGATGGAGGGGAGGGAGTCACACAGTTTATCTGATGGAGGGAGGGAGTCACACAGTTTATCTGATGGAGGGAGGGAGTCACACAGTTTGATGGAGGGAGGGAGTCACACAGTTTGATGGAGGGGAGGGAGTCACACATTTTAATGGAGGGAGGGAGTCACACAGTTTGATGGAGGGGAGGGAGTCACACAGTTTATCTGATGGAGGGAGGGAGTCACACAGTTTGATGGAGTGAGGGAGTCACACAGTTTGATGGGGGGGAGGGAGTCACACAGTTTGATGGAGGGAGGGAGTCACACAGTTTGATGGAGGGGAGGGAGTCACACAGTTTATCTGATGGAGGGAGGGAGTCACACAGTTTATCTGATGGAGGGAGGGAGTCACACAGTTTGATGGAGGGAGGGAGTCACACAGTTTGATGGAGGGGAGGGAGTCACACATTTTGATGGAGGGAGGGAGTCACACAGATTATCTGATGGAGGGAGGGAGTCACACATTTTGATGGAGGGGAGGGAGTCACACAGTTTGATGGAGGGAGGGAGTCACACAGTTTGATGGAGGGGAGGGAGTCACACAGTTGATGGAGGGAGGGAGTCACACAGTTTGACGGAGGGAGGGAGTCACACAGATTGACGGAGGGGAGGGAGTCACACAGTTTGACGGAGCGGAGGGAGTCACACAGTTTGACGGAGGGGAGGGAGTCACACAGTTTGATGGAGGGAGGGAGTCACACAGTTTGATGGAGGGGAGGGAGTCACACAGTTTGAGGGAGGGAGGGAGTCACACAGTTTGATGGAGGGAGCGAGTCACACAGTTTGATGGAGGGAGGGAGTCACACAGTTTGATGGAGGGAGGGAGTCACACAGTTTGATGGAGGGAGCGAGTCACACATTTTGATGGAGGGAGGGAGTCACACAGTTTGATGGAGGGAGGGAGTCACACAGTTTGATGGAGGGAGGGAGTCACACAGTTTGATGGAGGGGAGGGAGTCTCACAGTTTGATGGAGGGAGGGAGTCACACAGTTTGATGGAGGGGAGGGAGTCACACAGTTTATCTGATGGAGGGAGGGAGTCACACAGTTTGATGGAGGGGAGGGTGTCACACAGGGCGGGGAGGGCAAGGACCCAGTCCCACAAGCCAGGGGAAGAGCCCAGTCCCACAGGCCAGGGGAAGGGCCCAGTCCCACAGGCCAGGGGAAGGGCCCAGTCCCACAGGCCAGGGGAAGGGCCCAGTCCCACAGGCCAGGGGAGGAGCCCAGTCCCACAGGCCATGGGAAGGGGCCCAGTCCCACAGGCCAGGGGAAGGGGCCCAGTCCCACAGTCCAGGGGAAATGGCCCAGTCCCACAGGGCGGTGAGGGGAAGGGCCCGGTCCCACAGGCCAGGGGAAGGGGCCCAGTCCCACAGGCCAGGGGAAGGGGCCCAGTCCCACAGGGCGGTGAGGGGAAGGGCCCGGTCCCACAGGCCAGGGGATGGGGCCCAGTCCCACAGGGCAGGGGAAGGGGCCCAGTCCCACAGGGCGGGGGGTGGAAGGGCCCAGTCCCACAGGCCAGGGGAAGGGCCCAGTCCCACAGGCCAGGGGAAGGGGCCCAGTCCCACAGGGCGGGGAGGGGAAGGGCCCAGTCCCACCGGGTGGGGAGGGGAAGGGCTCAGTCCCACAGGGTGGGGGGTGGAAGGGCCCAGTCCCACAGGGTAGGGGGTGGAAGGGCCCAGTCCCACAGGGCGGGACAAGGGCCCAGTCCCACAGGGCGGGGGGAAGGGCCCAGTCCCACAGGGCGGGGGGAAGGGCCCAGTCCCACAGGGAGGGGGGTGGAAGGGCCCAGACCCACAGGGAGGGGGGTGGAAGGGCCCAGTCCCACAGGGCGGGGGGTGGAAGGGCCCAGTCCCACAGGGAGGGGGGTGGAAGGGCCCAGTCCCACAGGGCGGGGGGTGGAAGGGCCCAGTCCCACAGGGCGGGGGGTGGAAGGGCCCAGTCCCACAGGGCGGGGGGGTGGAAGGGCCCAGTCCCACAGGGCGGGGGGTGGAAGGGCCCAGTCCCACAGGCCAGGGGAAGGGCCCAGTCCCACAGGCCAGGGGAAGGGCCCAGTCCCACAGGCCAGGGGAAGGGGCCCAGTCCCACAGGGCGGGGAGGGGAAGGGCCCAGTCCCACCGGGTGGGGAGGGGAAGGGCTCAGTCCCACAGGGTGGGGGGTGGAAGGGCCCAGACCCACAGGGCGGGTGGAAGGGCCCAGTCCCACAGGGTAGGGGGTGGAAGGGCCCAGTCCCACAGGGCGGTGGTAAGGGACACACACACAAACTGTCACACAGTTTGATGGAGGGAGGGAGTCACACAGTTTGATGGAGGGAGGGAGTCACACAGTTTGATGGAGGGGAGGGAGTTACACAGTTTGATGGAGGGAGGGAGTCACACAGTTTGATGGAGGGAGGGAGTCACACAGTTTGATGGAGGGAGGGAGTCACACAGTTTGATGGAGGGAGGGAGTCACACAGTTTGATGGAGGGAGGGAGTCACACAGTTTGATGGAGGGGAGGGAGTCACACAGTTTATCTGATGGAGGGAGGGAGTCACACAGTTTATCTGATGGAGGGAGGGAGTCACACAGTTTGATGGAGGGAGGGAGTCACACAGTTTGATGGAGGGGAGGGAGTCACACATTTTGATGGAGGGAGGGAGTCACACAGATTATCTGATGGAGGGAGGGAGTCACACATTTTGATGGAGGGGAGGGAGTCACACAGTTTGATGGAGGGAGGGAGTCACACAGTTTGATGGAGGGGAGGGAGTCACACAGTTTGATGGAGGGAGGGAGTCACACAGTTTGACGGAGGGAGGGAGTCACACAGATTGACGGAGGGGAGGGAGTCACACAGTTTGACGGAGCGGAGGGAGTCACACAGTTTGACGGAGGGGAGGGAGTCACACAGTTTGATGGAGGGAGGGAGTCACACAGTTTGATGGAGGGGAGGGAGTCACACAGTTTGAGGGAGGGAGGGAGTCACACAGTTTGATGGAGGGAGCGAGTCACACAGTTTGATGGAGGGAGGGAGTCACACAGTTTGATGGAGGGAGGGAGTCACACAGTTTGATGGAGGGAGCGAGTCACACATTTTGATGGAGGGAGGGAGTCCCACAGGGTAGGGGGTGGAAGGGCCCAGTCCCACAGGGCGGTGGTAAGGGACACACACACAAACTGTCACACAGTTTGATGGAGGGAGGGAGTCACACAGTTTGATGGAGGGGAGGGAGTTACACAGTTTGATGGAGGGAGGGAGTCACACAGTTTGATGGAGGGAGGGAGTCACACAGTTTGATGGAGGGAGGGAGTCACACTGTTTGATGGAGGGAGGGAGTCACACAGTTTGATGGAGGGAGCGAGTCACACAGTTTGATGGAGGGAGGGAGTCACACAGTTTGATGGAGGGAGGGAGTCACACAGTTTGACGGAGGGGAGGGAGTCACACAGTTTGACGGAGCGGAGGGAGTCACACAGTTTGATGGAGGGAGGGAGTCACACAGTTTGATGGAGGGGAGGGAGTCACACATTTTGATGGAGGGAGGGAGTCACACAGATTATCTGATGGAGGGAGGGAGTCACACATTTTGATTGGGGGGAGGGAGTCACACAGTTTGATGGAGGGAGGGAGTCACACAGTTTGATGGCGGGGAGGGAGTCACACAGTTTGATGGAGGGAGGGAGTCACACAGTTTGACGGAGGGAGGGAGTCACACAGTTTGACGGAGGGGAGGGAGTCACACAGTTTGACGGAGTGGAGGGAGTCACACAGTTTGATGGAGGGGAGGGAGTCACACAGTTTGATGGAGGGAGGGAGTCACACAGTTTGATGGAGGGGAGGGAGTCACACAGTTTGAGGAGGGAGGGAGTCACACAGTTGATGGAGGGAGGGAGTCACACAGTTTGATGGCGGGGAGGGAGTCACACAGTTTGATGGAGGGAGGGAGTCACACAGTTTGACGGAGGGAGGGAGTCACACAGTTTGACGGAGGGGAGGGAGTCACACAGTTTGACGGAGTGGAGGGAGTCACACAGTTTGATGGAGGGGAGGGAGTCACACAGTTTGATGGAGGGAGGGAGTCACACAGTTTGATGGAGGGGAGGGAGTCACACAGTTTGAGGGAGGGAGGGAGTCACACAGTTTGATGGAGGGAGCGAGTCACACAGTTTGATGGAGGGAGGGAGTCACACAGTTTGATGGAGGGAGGGAGTCACACAGTTTGATGGAGGGAGCGAGTCACACAGTTTGATGGAGGGAGGGAGTCACACAGTTTGATGGAGGGAGGGAGTCACACAGTTTGATGGAGGGAGGGAGTCACACAGTTTGATGGAGGGGAGGGAGTCTCACAGTTTGATGGAGGGAGGGAGTCACACAGTTTGATGGAGGGGAGGGAGTCACACAGTTTATCGGATGGAGGGAGGGAGTCACACAGTTTGATGGAGGGGAGGGAGTCACACAGGGCGGGGAGGGCAAGGACCCAGTCCCACAAGCCAGGGGAAGAGCCCAGTCCCACAGGCCAGGGGAAGGGCCCAGTCCCACAGGCCAGGGGAAGGGCCCAGTCCCACAGGCCAGGGGAAGGGCCCAGTCCCACAGGCCAGGGGAAGGGCCCAGTCCCACAGGCCAGGGGAGGGGCCCAGTCCCACAGGCCATGGGAAGGGGCCCAGTCCCACAGGCCAGGGGAAGGGGCCCAGTCCCACAGGGCGGTGAGGGGGAAGGGCCCGGTCCCACAGGCCAGGGGAAGGGGCCCAGTCCCACAGGCCAGGGGAAGGGGCCCAGTCCCACAGGGCGGTGAGGGGAAGGGCCCGGTCCCACAGGCCAGGGGATGGGGCCCAGTCCCACAGGGCAGGGGAAGGGGCCCAGTCCCACAGGGCGGGGGGTGGAAGGGCCCAGTCCCACAGGCCAGGGGAAGGGCCCAGTCCCACAGGCCAGGGGAAGGGGCCCAGTCCCACAGGGCGGGGAGGGGAAGGGCCCAGTCCCACCGGGTGGGGAGGGGAAGGGCTCAGTCCCACAGGGTGGGGGGTGGAAGGGCCCAGTCCCACAGGGTAGGGGGTGGAAGGGCCCAGTCCCACAGGGCGGGACAAGGGCCCAGTCCCACAGGGCCGGGGGGAAGGGCCCAGTCCCACAGGGCGGGGGGAAGGGCCCAGTCCCACAGGGAGGGGGGTGGAAGGGCCCAGACCCACAGGGAGGGGGGTGGAAGGGCCCAGTCCCACAGGGCGGGGGGTGGAAGGGCCCAGTCCCACAGGGAGGGGGGTGGAAGGGCCCAGTCCCACAGGGCGGGGGGGTGGAAGGGCCCAGTCCCACAGGGCGGGGGGTGGAAGGGCCCAGTCCCACAGGGCGGGGGGTGGAAGGGCCCAGTCCCACAGGGCGGGGGGTGGAAGGGCCCAGTCCCACAGGCCAGGGGAAGGGCCCAGTCCCACAGGCCAGGGGAAGGGCCCAGTCCCACAGGCCAGGGGAAGGGGCCCAGTCCCACAGGGCGGGGAGGGGAAGGGCCCAGTCCCACCGGGTGGGGAGGGGAAGGGCTCAGTCCCACAGGGTGGGGGGTGGAAGGGCCCAGACCCACAGGGCGGGTGGAAGGGCCCAGTCCCACAGGGTAGGGGGTGGAAGGGCCCCAGTCCCACAGGGCGGTGGTAAGGGACACACACACAAACTGTCACACAGTTTGATGGAGGGAGGGAGTCACACAGTTTGATGGAGGGGAGGGAGTTACACAGTTTGATGGAGGGAGGGAGTCACACAGTTTGATGGAGGGAGGGAGTCACAGAGTTTGATGGAGGGAGGGAGTCACACTGTTTGATGGAGGGAGGGAGTCACACAGTTTGATGGAGGGAGGGAGTCACACAGTTTGATGGAGGGAGGGAGTCACACAGTTTGACGGAGGGGAGGGAGTCACACAGTTTGACGGAGCGGAGGGAGTCACACAGTTTGATGGAGGGGAGGGAGTCACACAGTTTATCTGATGGAGGGAGGGAGTCACACAGTTTGATGGAGGGAGGGAGTCACACAGTTTGATGGAGGGGAGGGAGTCACACATTTTGATGGAGGGAGGGAGTCACACAGATTATCTGATGGAGGGAGGGAGTCACACATTTTGATGGAGGGGAGGGAGTCACACAGTTTGATGGAGGGAGGGAGTCACACAGTTTGATGGAGGGGAGGGAGTCACACAGTTTGATGGAGGGAGGGAGTCACACAGTTTGACGGAGGGAGGGAGTCACACAGTTTGACGGAGGGGAGGGAGTCACACAGTTTGACGGAGGGGAGGGAGTCACACAGTTTGATGGAGGGGAGGGAGTCACACAGTTTGATGGAGGGAGGGAGTCACACAGTTTGATGGAGGGGAGGGAGTCACACAGTTTGAGGGAGGGAGGGAGTCACACAGTTTGATGGAGGGAGCGAGTCACACAGTTTGATGGAGGGAGGGAGTCACACAGTTTGATGGAGGGAGGGAGTCACACAGTTTGATGGAGGGAGCGAGTCACACAGTTTGATGGAGGGAGGGAGTCACACAGTTTGATGGAGGGAGGGAGTCACACAGTTTGATGGAGGGAGGGAGTCACACAGTTTGATGGAGGGGAGGGAGTCTCACAGTTTGATGGCAGTTTGATGGAGGGAGGGAGTCACACAGTTTGATGGAGGGGAGGGAGTCACACAGTTTATCTGATGGAGGGAGGGAGTCACACAGTTTGATGGAGGGGAGGGAGTCACACAGTTTATCTGATGGAGGGAGGGAGTCACACAGTTTGATGGAGGGGAGGGAGTCACACAGGGCGGGGAGGGCAAGGACCCAGTCCCACAGGCCAGGGGAAGGGCCCAGTCCCCACAGGCCAGGGGAAGGGCCCAGTCCCACAGGCCAGAGGAAGGGCCCAGTCCCACAGGCCAGGGGAAGGGCCCAGTCCCACAGGCCAGGGGAGGGGCCCAGTCCCACAGGCCAGGGGAAGGGGCCCAGTCCCACAGGCCAGGGGAAGGGGCCCAGTCCCACAGGGCGGTGAGGGGAAGGGCCCGGTCCCACAGGCCAGGGGAAGGGGCCCAGTCCCACAGGCCAGGGGAAGGGGCCCAGTCCCACAGGGCGGTGAGGGGAAGGGCCCGGTCCCACAGGCCAGGGGAAGGGGCCCAGTCCCACAGGCCAGGGGAAGGGGCCCAGTCCCACAGGGCGGGGGGTGGAAGGGCCCAGTCCCACAGGCCAGGGGAAGGGCCCAGTCCACAGGCCAGGGGAAGGGGCCCAGTCCCACAGGGCGGGGAGGGGAAGGGCCCAGTCCCACCGGGTGGGGAGGGGAAGGGCTCAGTCCCACAGGGTGGGGGGTGGAAGGGGCCCAGTCCCACAGGGTAGGGGGTGGAAGGGCCCAGTCCCACAGGGCGGGACAAGGGCCCAGTCCCACAGGGCGGGGGGGAAGGGCCCAGTCCCACAGGGCGGGGGGAAGGGCCCAGTCCCACAGGGAGGGGGGTGGAAGGGCCCAGACCCACAGGGAGGGGGGTGGAAGGGCCCAGTCCCACAGGGCGGGGGGTGGAAGGGCCCAGTCCCACAGGGAGGGGGGTGGAAGGGCCCAGTCCCACAGGGCGGGGGGTGGTAAGGGCCCAGTCCCACAGGGCGGGGGGGTGGAAGGGCCCAGTCCCACAGGGCGGGGGGTGGAAGGGCCCAGTCCCACAGGGCGGGGGGTGGAAGGGCCCAGTCCCACAGGCCAGGGGAAGGGCCCAGTCCCACAGGCCAGGGGAAGGGCCCAGTCCCACAGGCCAGGGGAAGGGGCCCAGTCCCACAGGGCGGGGAGGGGAAGGGCCCAGTCCCACCGGGTGGGGAGGGGAAGGGCTCAGTCCCACAGGGTGGGGGGTGGAAGGGCCCAGACCCACAGGGCGGGTGGAAGGGCCCAGTCCCACAGGGTAGGGGGTGGAAGGGCCCCAGTCCCACAGGGCGGTGGTAAGGGACACACACACAAACTGTCACACAGTTTGATGGAGGGAGGGAGTCACACAGTTTGATGGAGGGAGGGAGTCACACAGTTTGAAGGAGGGAGGGAGTCACACAGTTTGATGGAGGGAGGGAGTTACACAGTTTGATGGAGGGAGGGAGTCACACAGTTTGATGGAGGGAGGGAGTCACACAGTTTGATGGAGGGAGGGAGTCACACTGTTTGATGGAGGGAGGGAGTCACACAGTTTGATGGAGGGAGGGAGTCACACAGTTTGATGGAGGGGAGGGAGTCACACGGTTTGATGGAGGGAAGGAGTCACAGAGTTTGATGGAGGGGAGGGAGTCACACAAATGGATGGAGGGAGGGAGTCACACAGTTTGATGGAGGGGAGGGAGTCACACAGTTTGATGGAGGGGAGGGAGTCACACAGTTTGATGGAGGGGAGGGAGTCACAGAGTTTGATGGAGGGGAGGGAGTCACACAGTTTGATGGAGGGAGGGAGTCACACAGTTTGATGGAGGGAGGGAGTCACACAGTTTGATGGAGGGAGGGAGTCACACAGTTTGAAGGAGGGAGGGAGTCACACAGTTTGTTGGAGGGAGTGAGTCACAAAGTTTATCTGATGGAGGGAGGGAGTCACACAGTTTGATGGAGGGAGGGAGTCACACAATTTGAGGGAGGGAGGGAGTCACACAGTTTGATGGAGGGAGGGAGTCACACAGTTTGATGGAGGGAGGGAGTCACACAGTTTGATGGAGGGGAGGGAGTCACACAGTTTATCTGATGGAGGGGAGGGAGTCACACAGTTTGATGGAGGGAGGGAGTCACACAGTTTGATGGAGGGGAGGGAGTCACACAGTTTGATGGAGGGAGGGAGTCACACAGTTTGATGGAGGGAGGGAGTCACACAGTTTGAAGGAGGGAGGGAGTCACACAGTTTGAAGGAGGGAGGGAGTCACACAGTTTGTTGG